>OZ025242.1:16543177-16835677 GCA_964019155.1 Osedax fenrisi
TAAAAAAAAGAGATTAAAAATAGCAAAAGATGCACAATTGCAAGTATCGTCAAATATAATTAATGTTAAAGATAGATATATAATATACAATATATGGCGAAGTAATGTATCTGGCATTGATTGGAACAAAGCTGCATTCCACTATAAAATATTTTGTCTATTATATTCAGTTTCATTTTTACGCCTTCTAATTGCCACTTCTCTCATAGTAGTCAATCTCACATTTCTATCCTGTGCACTTTCGTTTTTAACACGGGTATTACCCTTAAGTATTATAATAATACATATATATATATATATATGGTGCTATAATTTACCTATAATTTAATACATCAAGTTTAAGTCAACATTGTCGTAGTTGATAAACGTAGTTGATATTTGTATGTTCTACGTCGATGAGTCTTAACAGTTAGTTACTAATGGAAGACTAGTTATGGAGACAATTTCAGTAAAATAAGGAATATTTAGTAGTGAGTAGGGGCGCTAGAATGATTTTGTATGTAGGGAGGACCAACCAAGCGTAATACATTTTGTGGTAAAAGTGGGGGGACCATTACATAAGAGGTCCCCCTAGATTTTAAAGTGGGGAGGGGGGACATATCCCCCCTGTTGCAGCGCCCCCTAGTAGTGAGATGACATTATCTTTCTTTCGTTTTTGTGTTTATGGACTGCATCAGTGCGTGAGCAATCGGCCGTCCGTGGAAGGGAATTATTGAGTGGGAGGGAAGGCAAGGGAGAAGTAATAAGACTTAAGGTGGCGTTTAAAGGAGAGAGTTGATGTGTTTGTTCGTAGGTGATTGGGTAGGAAATTCCAGTGGTAAGGGGCAGAGAGGGAAAAGGAGCGTATATTGGAATAGTGGAGTTTGTGTAGATGGGGAGTGGTAAGGATAAAGGTGTTGGAGGAACGGGTCTGGAGTGGAGTGATGGGTGTGTGTAGATGTAGGAGGGAGGCAAGGTAGTCAGGGGAGTTGTGGTGAATAGCGTTGTGGATGGTCAGGGAGAGTTTGTACTTTATGCGGTAGGGGACTGGCAGCCATTATAGTTTTTTTAAGTGAGGTGTAATGGAGTCAGAAGAACGACGGGGAAGTAGATAGACCCAGCGAACTACAGCGTTTTGGAGTAGCTGTAGTTTAAAGAGTTTGTATTCAGGGAGGTTAAAGAGTAGGGAGTTGCAATAGTCGAATATGGGATGATGTAGGATGAGGCAATGGTAATATCGATGGGGAAGGGAATGGAGCGTCGGATTAAGCAGAGGCAGTGTAGGTGGTAGTGGATGGATTTGTTCATATGTATACTATGGGAGTAAAGGGAGAGGGTGGTATCAAGATGGAAGCCAAGGTTTCGGACGTGTTGAGAGTAGGGTAGTGAGGTGTTGTCGAGTGAGATGGGGGTGGTTCAGGTAGGGTGGAGGAGCGTAAGGGTAAGTGAAGAAAAATAGCTTCGTTTTTGTGGGGTTAAGTTTTAGGGAGTTGGAGGTAAGCCATTGGTGTATGGACTTGATACAGGAGGATAGTCGGTCAGGGGCATAAGTAGGGGAGACTGTGCAGTTAAGATAGATAGTTGAAGGTCGTCGGCATAAGTATGGAAGGAGATGTCGGGGTAGTCAGTGAAGATGTCAAACATGGGGAGGAGGTAAATATTGAAGAGGAGTGGGCCGAGGACAGATCCCTGGGGGACACCGTGGGTTATGGAGCGGGAGGGGGAAGAGTATTAATCCTGACTGAGGAAGAGCGGTTGGTAATGTAGGAGGTGAACCAGTTGAGGGAATGCCGGTGATGCCGATGGCGGAGAGTCTGTGTATGAGGATATTGTGGTCAAGGGTGTCGAAAGCGGAGGACATATCGAGAAGGACGAGTATGGTGCCACGGTTGTTGTTAAGACCGGAGAGTATGTCGGAGGTAATGAGTGTTAGGGCAGATTCAGTAGATTTGTGGGGGAGGTAGGCGCTTTGGAAGATGTTGGGGATTTTATTGATTGTAAGGTATGTGATAAGTTGGGAAGAGATAACACGTTCAAGGATCTTAGAGTGGATTGAGAGGATTGAGATGGGTCGGTAGTTAGAGGGATACATAGAATCAAGGTGGGGCTTTTTAAGGATATGGATGATGACTGCTTTTTTGAAATAAGGAGGGACGGAGCCGGAAGAAAGTAAACCGCAGATGATTTGATGAAGGGGGGTTGCAACAGTATTAATTATCTGCTTTAGTATTGGGAGGGGTAGAGGGTCAAAGGATGAGGTTGAGGAGGTAGATTTGAGAAGTGAGATGATTTGATCAAGTGGGGAAGGTTCAAATTGTTCAAGGGAGAAGGGAAAGGTGATGGGAGTGGTGGGAATGATATGGGTGGGAAGGGTGGTGGAAAGTTTGTTGTTGAAATATTTGTCGAATAGGAGTGGTAGTTCTTCAGGGGTGACAGTGGGAGAGGGGCTTTAAGTGAACGACCAAGAAGTTGAGCAGAAAATATATATATATATATATATATATATATATATATATATATGGGATGCATCATTCTTACATGTAATAAATAAAGAAGAATATATTAGAGAAGTATATTATTATAACTATTATTACTATTAGCATAGAAATTATAACATACTTTATTTAGGAATATTAAATAACATAATTTATATACTTGACTAACCTGGACGTACCCTTAGAATAGGGCTTCTTTTATTTGTTCGTGCATTTGCTATATTCTTAGATGTATTGGTTTTTCTTGAAGCCATTTCCGATAAGAGTAAATTAATTTAGCAACCTTCTCTTTAGCGTTGTTTTTTAATAATGAATAATGTTTTCTCAATGTTACCATTCGATATTTTTTAATAAAATTACTAATTAATTTGTTATAAAATTTTAAAATTTAACAATTTAACAAAATTTATTTTGTAAATTAATTAAAAAAATAATAACACATTGCATATACTACTACTACTACTACTACTACTACTACTACTACTACTACTACTACTACTACTACTTCTACTACTACTACTACTACTACTACTACTACTACTACTACTACTACTACTACTACTACTACTACTACTACTACTACTACTACTACTACTACTACTACTACTACTACTACGACTACTACTACTACCACTACTACCACTACTACTACTACTACTACTACTACTACTACTACTACTACTACTACTACTACTACTACTACTACTACTACTACTACTACTACTACTACTACTACTACTACTACTACTACTACTACTACCACTACTACTACTACTACTACTACTACTACTACTACTTCTACTACTACTACTACTACTACTACTACTACTACTACTACTACTACTACTACTACCACTACTACTACTACTACTACTACTACTACTTTATATAATAAAGCTTATCCCGATTACAGTGTTCCTCGTTATATGATCGATGTCCTCTCCCCTTACGCACATGTTACATCATACTTCTATACAATTAGCAGATGTTCACTATCACACACACCCAGATGATATTGACAACATTACTCCTTCAATACATTATGTTACTGACCTCTTAGATCGTGGATTCTTTTCGATGCTTAAAAGCTACCCTATATTCCATCTTTCTATGACTTTTGTCCTGCTGTTGTTATTTAAGATTACCCCATCTTCAGTTATCTTCAATATTGGTATTACTTTGGATACTAACTTACTAATAATACTTACTTACCATTATTATTTATAAATCAGCCACTTATCACAACTTAAAAATCCATCGGAAAAGGAAGACCTAAGTAATAAACCCATTTAAGTAATAACCTCATAAATGCACACATTTTTATAGTATTGATTAATGTTCCTCACTATTCAACCTTAATATGTATAATACCCCCTTAAGGTGTAACCCGCATTATTCATCTATATGTATTATTTCCACCATAATTTGCATTATCATTCCACTACTGTCAACAAACCTCTCTATAAACGGTTACCACGATTACCATTAAAACCGTACTTCTTACATCTCCTCTCATTCAATAATACATCCACATATTCTATATCCCACCTAAAATGACTGTCTTAAGGCAATTGCTATATTAAGAAAAGTGTAATATCGATATGAACCTATAGGTTGCTCCCACTTCAACACTATTTTGTGTGCATCAGCATTATTGTGCCACCTATATGTATTTCTCTCTCTAAATTCATTATTTATATATATATAATTATCGTTCTCGACCTTCTTTAATAACTTACCTCAGGGCCAACTTTTATCTTAATACTATTCAAGTATTATATATTATTTTATATTTATTTAATTATTTTATTTTATCGATTGTTTTATTCATTTGTTATAGTTCATTATTATGTATATTGATTGTTGCGTATACCTATGATAAGTGACGATAAACCAAATCATCAATCAATACACACATATATATATATATAAAACGAATGAGTAGTAGACATCCTGCAATATAAATTATTCTAATGATTTAGACCATTATGTCAGACAACGTTAAAGATGCGAATACAATGTTACATAAAATCGAAGAAGTTGCGGCCGAAATAGGATTACGTGTAAACTCAGACAAAACGGAATACATCTCTATGAACCAGAACACATAATAATGTTATAACAAGTCTAAAGGTTAGAGTATCAAATAAGTACAACATTTCAAGTATCTTGAAAGCAGAGAAGAAATGATCAGCGAAGTGCTTCCAAAGGAACCTCTACATGGACAACGAAACCTGGACTGCCGCAGAAGACATATACTGCGCAAATTAGAGACGACGTCGGATGCACTACAGATGAACTGAGGACGGCGATGGAAGACAGAGATGAATGTAGAAAACGTGTCATGTTATGCCGAGCACGCTCGACCTGGTAAGATAAGGTAAGGTAAGGTACGTGTATACATATATTATCAGATTTACAAGTGTTATTATAGAATAAAATCAGAAATCGAGACAATTACTGAAGTTGCAACTTACACCATGGTGTATTTATTAATTTATTAGAATAATATACTACATCAGCATGTCGTAATGAGCGTACTTGCATAATGGGCGGAAAGCAGTAGGGTATGCACTACCATGATTATTAACTGTAGGTTACTACGATGTTCCTACGATGTTTAATAAAACTACGTTACTTTTATAAGTTTGCGTTTTAGTAAAGATTGATAACTGATATACTAATGGGATTTATAATGTGATGCGAATAATATAGTAATCAATGGTTTAATGCTGTGTATTTTATAAGTTTATTTAGTGAATCATTAGTAAAAGGAGTAGAACTAGAAGACCGCTAATTATAATTTCCAGATATTATTTACTTTGGATTCTGTAAATAAATAATATTGGTGAAGTCATTACCAAATTGTACATCAAATCGTGATCATTTGATGATCCATAGGTTATAATAAAGTTAATGTTATTAGAGGATAGATTTATATAAAGTTTTTGAAAGTCATATTTATATATTTTAATATTTTTGTATATTCTAATTTGATTTAAAATAATTCAACAAATCTTGTTTGAAGATTGGAGAGATATTATATTAATTTAAGAGACATTATATTAGTGAGAATAATTGTATATGAGTCAATACTGACAACATTTCAATTGTCAATTATCTGATAAAATCTCTGGATTTAGAGGTTGTTTACATGTTTCAAATGAACTGATACATTTCTCATGTGCATCTCGTGTAGTATAGTTTAGTTCCCCATTATATTTGTTTATGAGAATCACTATTAGTGATAATTTATATATATTCATATTATGATGATAGTTTAATACAAAAACACCTGGAACTATATATAAAGTAAAGAGATAAAGGAAATCAGTGAAACATTTATAGGAGATAGTTTAGATGATATATAAATGAAAGCAGCTGTATTCGATCTAACCTATGAGGAGAGAAGTGGCTTTATAAATAATCCCATGGATTACAACATTAGAAAAAATTTGAGATGATAGTAGTGATCTGGTACTGAATTTAGAACATACCATATACGTAGATAATGTAAAGTTGAAGCAATTAGACAACATCAACGGTATACCGTTATTTTCTATGTAGTATTATTATTATACCACAACAAGTAGGTCACATCGCAGGCTTACAAGTAGGTCACTTGTATCAGATTAACTTTCACGTGGGTAACTTATGATACAACAACAACAAGGTTATGTTACATCAATAGGGAGGATTAACAGCAATCTTGCAGCGGTAACTTTAGATAGCACAGCATATAGCTACTGTTGTATATGTACGTATTGGTAATGGTCGACAAGTATATGTTCAGTCCATCCAAGTATAATGTTAGTAGATTGCGTATCCTTCGCTGCAGTCTTCAGGGTAGGTAGATGACGACTAACATTAAACAAACTCCTAAAAGAAAACACAATGGGGGATATCTATACTGTATATTACTATACAACTAGGTACAAGGGGTGATTATGTTAATATAGTATTACTTATATGATACTATTATACAACTATGTACAAAGGGGGCGTGTTTAACATTACGTTTACCCGTGTCTTTTCCTGATTATAATACAACAACAATAACATCTAATTTATAACAACAAAATCACAATTTATCTACTTTATACTTAGTATCACAACTTATATTTTAACAGTAATATTATTATAAATATCATCTACTTGTAGATTTGTATTTATTTAATATATTTATTCACTACTTGAGTGTTAATTTGAAGTATTAAATTAATTTCTTATTATTTCTTTTTACGCTTCATTGGTTTCACAAATAAACAATACATTATATTCTAAATTCACATGCATACAATTTGTATTCATCTAGTAATAATCAATATCTAGAACATTTAAGTTACACATTTATATTTTCATTCACAAAATGATTTGATAGTTTCCTATATTTAGATAGTATTTATACTATATAAGTATTTATTTATATTCAATATAATAAGTATATACTTAAGTTGACATATATACTATCTATACATTATTCGAACTATAATTGTATTGGAAATATTCTCGGAGACATCCTCTGGGACTCTATGCTTGGGTAGTTGGACTACCTACGATAAGATATTGTATATATTTCATATTGAACGTTTTCCTGCCTCCTACTTCCATATAGATATATACTTTGGTATATTTTATCGGATCTCCGCCGTGCTGATGCCTCCTTCCTGAGTAGGTCTAATACTTCTAAGTTGATCCGCTGCACCTGGAGAATACTTCAAAATGACACCGTCTACATTCACATGCTGTAATACAAGTTCAACGGAACTATCCATGGAAGTTCGAAAGTTCTCCCCAAGTACTTTTATGCTAGTTTCTCCCACACATCTATCAATTATACGTGTAAATCATGCATTGATAAACCAACCAACCCTACACCAACATCACTTATCATGGATCAACTCAACGCTATGAAACTTGACTTTGATATTCTCATGACAAATTCTCGCGCTTTGACAACACCTCACTCAACCAATAATGACCAATATATCGACTTAAATATTCCAAACTATACCACAACGATGACTTACGCACAACGCTTTACAGCCAATATCACTCCCAAAACTGCTTCTCCAATAACTAGAAAAATACCTCTTAACTTTACTATTGCCCTCGAAAATATTCCCAAAACCAGTCTAAACCGTATCTCTGTCATAAAATGTATCTCTGATATGAACTTTAATATCTCATCAATATCCAATATGACATTTAACCCATCACTCTGTTTCCTTACGTTCACAACATTGTTTGCTAAAGATTCATTGCTAGCTCTCGATCTTAAGGAAACGCTATACAAACACATATTTAAACATGACTTACTCACTCCTGACCAAACCCGTATCGGGAGATTCTATTATCATGCTATAACAAAATAATTGAATAACCGGTTATAAATACCCTCTTAACAGTAAAACAAATAAATATGAACTCAGATTATCCATAGACAAAAATAATACGGATTGGAAATCAAAACCACTAACTCCCACTGATGACCAACTTACAGACTGGACTGAATATTTTAATGAGTACATTAAGAAAGTTAAGAGACACGACAAATCAACATGACTCACTACAAATAATAACAGTTCGATCACTGCCTGTCTCATTAACTGTAGATCCCTTAGTTCCAACTTAGATATAATCTCTCAATACATCACCTCTAATAAATTCAAAATCATCGCACTTACTGAAACATGGCTTAACGTCCTTGATACTGTCACTCCCGCCGCCATAGAAGCCCTTAACTACCACATTATCCAAAACACCCGCTCCGACAGTCACCGCGGTGGTGGTGTTTCCCTTCTCACGGACTATACATGCGAGATCACATCTACCAACAATATTTCCATGACAAATTGTGAACTATTACTCAGCAAACTACTTATTAATAACTCAACACATTTAACTATAATTACTTGTTACAGACCTCCTAATAACGATTATAATATATTTATTAACGAACTAACAGATATACTTCTCGAATACTTGTCTCGTACTACAATACTTACTGGCGACTTTAACTTTCACTTTGACTCTGATAAACACCCCCACTCAGATTTCATTGACCTTTGCAATCAATTTAATCTTTATCAACATAACTGCTTTCCAACACATATACACGGTCACACACTTGACCTCATATTTACAACCCTCGACTCGTTATTAATTACTGCCCCTCCTACTAATTCAACACTCATTACTGATCATTATGCCATTGATTTTATCATCAATATAAATACCCCAAAGTTATTAGAAAAATAACTTCTTTTCGTAACCTTAAAACCATTAACTTTACACAATTTTCAGTAGACATTAATGATTCACATTATTCCACATTAACTTCAATATCACCCTTCCATAATTTACTTACCTTACTCCTTAATAAATACGCACCACTAACTAATAAACTTATACCAACACACACAACTACACCACTGTTTTCTATTGAACTCGGAACCCACAAACGACTTGTCAGAAAAACAGAATCTAGAATAAATCTCCTACTGAATACAACCACTCACAATTATCCCTTAACCGAAATATCTACCGCAAACTTCTAAACAATTCCAAATCCAACTACTATAATGAAAAATTCAACTGTTACAAACATGACTACAAACATCTCTATAAATTAACCAATAAACTGCTTGGTAGAACTAAGAAGATCATTTTACCTGATCTACCAGATATTCAACTATGCTCCACTTTCTCTGACTATTTTTCAGATAAAATTAAATTAATCTATGGTAACCTAAACACCCTGAACAAACAATTACCTGACATACAACTATATTATGACAATTCTGACACCCACATTTACTGTGTTTTCCCTTCCCAGTACTTATGAATTTGTCACCTCCAAATTCCCTTCCCACCACAATATTCCCACAAATGTACCTAGGTCATACCCTAATCCCTCCTTCTACTACATCAACATATCTTGGCATACATATCAATAACAAATTAACTTTTGATAAACACATATCATCATTAAAATCTTCAACATATCACCATTTATTCAATATAAATAAAATACGTTCCTACATAACGACATCCACCGCACTAACTATTACCCAGACTTTAATTCTATCTCGACTACACTACTGCATACCTATACTACTTTCTTCTAAAATAAATACTTTGTAACCATCGACCGCTTAACTAACAGATCACTTACACTAATATACCGACTAAACAAAATTGACTACACTATATACAAGTATAACTGACCTATGAACACAACAGGACTGGCCATCATCAAAAAAAATAGCTCAACTTAAATTAATATCCATTCTTCATTCCTCCCTACTGAATAAACAACCTGATTACCTTTATAGACTAATTTCTCCCCATACTGCACCACGCCACCTACGATCCACTAACTATACGGTCCTGACTGAACCATCCTATCTCCGGAAAAAACTTGGGAAGCATCGCTACTCTGTTTGCGCCAGCCACCTTTAGAATCAACTCCCTCAAAGCCATCAATACCTCAACAGTAACATTCAAATATAAACTAAAGAAGTACCTCCTTATAATAAATATAATCTAAAGAAGTACCTCCTGACCATGATATTTGAACTTGAAATATATTCGTTTTCGACATGTTGTACACTTATCTGTACTTATTATTACATTTATTTATTGTTTTTTATATATTATTGTCACACTATAAGAATTTTATAATTGAATTAGTGTTTAAATAAATCATCATCATCATCATCATCATCTAACTTTTAATAGAGGGTAGAAAGTAATGCATCATAACATAAGAAAATTAAGTTATTCTGTAATATAGTATATGAAATATTTAAATTTGTAATTTAACTCCAGATGGTGTATATATACGTGTAATCAGAGCTGGGCACGATACTCGAAAAATGTATAATAGATACAATTACAATTACACACTTTTTTCTTATAATAGATACTACTACAATTTATTTTAAAAAAATCATAGTAGATACAATTGCAAATACATGATTTTCTTAGTAGATACATCTTAGTATATACAAATACATTATACTTATATACAATGTATATAGTATATAGATATAAATTATATTTATATATATATATATATATATATATATATATATATTCATCGATGTCGATTTGAAAGTACATATCAAGGAACATTAGGGGGTGCATTATAAGTATTTTGACTTTAAAACTATTTTCTATAAAGTTAACTATAATTTTACTGGGAAACCCCCTTACTTTCCGGCAACTTGCCTGAAATATTATAACTTTATAGGGTATCCCATTACAACTTGATAGAAAATAGTTTTAAAGTTACAATATTTCCGGTAAGTTGCCGGAAAATCTTGTAATGGGATACCCCCTTTATACGGAAATAATGTAAGGAAATGTTTTATAGAAAGTGAATTTCTAGCAATTTGTAGTGGGATACCCCCTTTAAAGTTACTATTTTTCCGGAAAGTTGCCGGAAAGTAAAAGGGTAACCCACTAAAATTGTAGTTAACTTGCTAGAAAATAACTTTCTACAAATATTTCAGGACATTATTTCCAGAAATACTGCTAGTGGGATACCTTCTTTAAAATGACATATTAAATATTTACACCTCATAACGTGTTCTTCAATAGATGATATAGAATACATTTGTTGATATTTATTGACATTTAATGATGCCCACGATGAATATTTTAGGGTATACCAGCGTTTATTTCATCTGAAATTATACTATGAGCCATTACAGACTATATAGAAATATACATTATTAAAATATACTATTTTTCAACTAAAAATAATCAGCGACCTTTACTTTCGAATGTTAAACATGAATATAGTAAATTATCATATATACAAAAAATAAATTATTATTATTTAGAATTATCATATTTGTTTAATGATTTTATCTTTCAATATAATATATAATTTTGAATTATAAATCAATTATTATATAAAATATATTATCAAAATAATGTCTTTGTTTTCAATAAATGTATATAAAGGTTTTTGAGAATAAATCACTAATTGATATATCATAATTTTTAACAATGAATTAATTTCAATATTTACAAAAGATATTTTATTAAAAAATATATATATAATTTATATATATTAAAATTAATTTATAAAATGATATTATAAAATATTGATATAAAATAAATATAATGACCAAATGATATATTATTTAATAAAATGTATCTGTTTAAATAATTGTCTTAGTAGATACGTATCGTAGATACT
The DNA here is from genome assembly GCA_964019155.1 of Osedax fenrisi. Taxonomy (NCBI): domain Eukaryota; kingdom Metazoa; phylum Annelida; class Polychaeta; order Sabellida; family Siboglinidae; genus Osedax; species Osedax fenrisi. The sequence goes on from OZ025242.1 coordinate 16,554,866, forward strand.
ATTTCTGACTAATAGATACGATTACAAATACTTTTGTAATTTTTATAATAGATACAAATAAAAATATAAATGTATCTACGATACTGATTTTTTGCCTTAATAGATACTGTATCGGCGATACTGCCCAGCTCTGCGTGTAATATATAACACTTAAACTATACATAAATATAGTGGAAAATATGAAAGTAATTGTTTAAATTATCCTTAATTTAATTCATAATATAATATATAACATTATTATTAGTGTATGATTTTAAAGCCATTTTTAAAGAGTTTTCATATTTTATCATAATAAATATATATCTCAATATATGGATACCCTATGTACATATGATATGAAGTTATAATAAATAATAATTACGAAGTTGTATATTTATTTTTAGAAATATTCGTGATTCAAACGTCTGCTTGAAGATGTCACTTGGATTCCGATTCTCAGCTCTTTTCTGTAGCCGCATCTTCCTTGGATCGTGACTTATTATTATTTATGTATATGATATATATATATACTATAGTATATAAATATAGTAATATATTATATAATATATATGATATTAAGTATGTTAGAATGTATAAAGTACACAACTTGTGTCAGTTAAACACGTTCATGTCACGTGTTGGTAAACAAGTTACACGTGAGGCTGATTACTTTAGAACACGAGACTTATTCTATAGAACACGTGACTTGTGTTAACAATAACAAATATTTATTAATAAAATATATCAATAACATATGCGTTATTGCGGCAGACACTTTAATATACATTACACACGTGTTGTAGTGTGTATTCACGTAATGAAACACTACTTTAAGTATACTTTAAGTACTTTAAGTACTTTAAGTATAGACTATAGTCTACTTATAACTAATCAAGCCACGAATACTATTAATTAGTATAGTTATTTATGTTTAAACATAACTAAATAAGTGCTAATATCACAGTCTGATACATGTACGTATTCATTATTTTAAACCTGTGTGTTTCTTGATACGATTCACTGCGGCGTATACATCACGTGACGTGACATTTGATCTTTGACCTTTAAGCTTTAGTTAACAGGAGAACCCCGAGAAAGCTCAACCGTTCCATTTATAATAACCACTAGTTTATACTAAATGTCAGATCACTAAGCATACAATAACAATAGATGTGACGTAATTACACGTGTAAGTAGATTATAATACATGCAGTGGTAGTGCGTTAATCAACAGATGAGTATTGTATTCTAAATATAGATATGTTTAATAATAGAATGTTTTATATAGGCACCGATTTCGATATTTTGTTCTAATTTAAATATATATTTGTTGTGATGACGTAATATTAAGTTTATAATAGTAAAATCGTCTGTCATTTATTGTTTAATAATAATATGAAATATATTATTTATATAACCACATATAATATGATTAAATTAATTACACATAACTATATATATATATATATATATATATATATATATATATATATATATTGTATGATAACTATGACAAATAAATACGTAGAAGCGACACACCGAAGTAGAATTTATTAATTCTATTTATAGAATGTCGTGACCGCGATACCAAACTGAAAAATATAGTCGTACGACCACAAGGGGAATGCAGTACTATACGTATAGCAGGGATGCTTTAAAAGTAATATGGGATTCCTTATTCTATTTTATATATATATATATATGTGTGCATTAATTACACCTAACTATATATATATGTGAATATTTAGTAATATATGAAATATATGTATATATATTGAAAATATATATGTATTACGTAATAGCGTCACATCGCCGGAAGTAGATTAAGTGATTAATTCTATTTATAGAAACACTTTGCACGGTTGAGATGCGACTATAGAAAGTTCGTCAGCAGTAGGAATCACCTATTACAGTGTGTACAACCTGCTTAGTACGTGTAATTGGAGAATCCTTATAATGAAGTATATATACTATTTTATATAGTAGATATATAGGTATATATATTATACATATTTATATATATATATATTATGTATATATATAAATATAGAAATAAAATGATATATCATAAATAATATTCATATAATATTGTATATAAACGAATATAATATATCATATACACGTCTCATATAGAATATATATATACACTCAAACATAAAAGCGAGTCATTTTAGCAAATAAGCTAGTCTTTTTTCTATTAAGCGAGTCATTTTTTAAATGACTCGCTTTACCGAGTCATTTTTTTAAAAGGCTAGTCTTTTTTGTCATGACTAGCATACATTTCGAATAACTAGCCCTAAGCGAGTCAATTTTTTCTACCTAGTCATTTTATTATAAATATATATATAAACATTTAAATAAATTGTAATATTATAATTATTATTAATTATTATTATTATATTAATATTATAATTATATATTATATATATATATGCCTCTTTTAATTACATATATGTAATATATGGTACAAATGATATATAATTAATAAAGTAATTTTTATTGTTTAATTGACTAGGGCTTAATTCTGAATAGACTCACTAATAAAGACTAGGCCTTGTTTCTGAAAAATACTAGCTCATACCGAGTCAATTTAATTTACCCTAGTTTTTTTAGACCAAATAAAAAGACTAGCTTTTTGAGAGAAAAAGACTCGCTTATTTTTCTGAGTGTATATATATATATATTCTTTATAGACATACACTGAAGAGGATAGGATATATCCTCGAGATGAAAACGGCGGTGTACAACATCTCAATTAGTGAGGCTTCCGTATCTATTAATAGCGTTTAGGCATCTTTATTCGGACGTGGCGGCATTAGCCTGCAGCAGCCGCGGGACACAATACTGACGATATGTGGCATTAGTTTGCCGAGCTAAGAAAGCACAACATTCCCAAACATCCACGAATATATCTTAGTTAGTATACTTAAAGTATGCATAATTAAAGCCGTCGAACAGTGTCACGTGCGAGTAACTCTTGATTCAGGACCAGCGGACCAATCACAATTATAACCGATATCAATAATAAATATATAATCATTAAAAGGGTTAACATATAATCATTAATATTATAATATTAATATTATACTTTTCTTTATATATATAATATATATTATATATATATTATATATATATATATATATATATATATATATTAATATATAATCATTAATTAAAGTATACTATTAAATTATACTTTTCTTAATATATATATAAATATATTAATATATAATAATTAATTAAAGTATAATATTAATATTATACTTTTCTTATAATTATATTAAATTTAAAACATACGTATTGCGTGGTACCATTATTACCTATATTATATACACTACCTCAACCTACATGATTCACCCGGTTACTTGTATTCCCGTGACTCATGATTCGTATATGATGAATCATATTGGTCATGTGTACAACATATCTTCTCTATTATTCTAGAACTTCTACTTTTCTTATATATATATATATATATATATATATAGATATTTGACCTTATTAACGTAATCAATTAGAATGCCGTACGTAAAGAGTATTGTATGTTCCATGTTGTTACTTATAAGTATACTTATTATACTTTATTAGATCTAATAATATTAATATATATAGGTATTTTTGTATATTTTTATAGACCTACCTATAAGTATTTTTGTATAATGTACAGTGTACATTGTACACTGTTAGAAAAAAGAGTTCTCCAGCGTTTATTAAAATATAGAAAACTCTTTTTTTATAATGTAGAAAACTCTTTATTTAAAAACAGTTTTCTATCTACTAATACGGCCAAATACTCTATAAAAGAGTATTCCATATCATTACAGATATAAAAACTACCAACAGAGTTTTCCAGCGTTTAACATTTAGAAAACTCTTTTTATATAATGTATAATACTCTTTTCTGTAGAATTGATGTAAATATTACCTAAATTATAGTTATATTAATTATTTAATATAGAACAAATAAAATATTATAACTTTTATTTAGTTTAATATATTTATTATATTGTAGGTTATCGAAATTAATTATTAATTATTTTTTTAATTGTATATTTAAGTTAATATACTGCTTTAATAAACAAAATATTTATTTTAAAAACTTAAATTATTTAAGTATCCTATAGATTTTTCTAAATTATCAACTACAATTGTAATCATAATTATATTGATAATAGAATTCATGTTGAATAATTGTTCGATATTGAATATGTAGCAATTGAATATTTATTAAATATTTTATTCAATATTATATTACCTACCTACAATTTTATTATTATTGAATTTAAGTTTAAATCTAACTTAAATGAAATTATATAATATATTGTAATATACGAGTTAATACTTTCATGTTATGATACTATTTACTACACTAAGTTATTAATATTTATTTTAATATTTTATTTTATATCTAAAACCACATCAACAACTTATCTTATTAATAGCTAGAATAATATTTTAGTAAATAGTTTTTATATGTATTAATAGCTAGAAAACTCTTTTAGTAAAGAGTTTTTATATTTATTAAAAGTTAGAATACTCTTTTGGTAAAGAATTTTTATATATGAAGCAGGCGACAGCATAGAAAAGATAATTATCTTCATCTGAAGCCTTTTAGAGGAAACAATAATATAATGAATTTAATAATTCACATGATATATATATATATACAACTTTCTTCTAATAAATATTATTATTATTATTATTATTATATATTAAAAGCTATAGCTATTCTATAGAATACTCTTTTGGTAAAGAGTTTTTATATTTATTAAAAATTAGAATACTCTTTTGCAAAAGAGTTTTCTATTTGCTTAATGCTCGAAAAGAGTTATAATACAGGGACACTTGGAAAACTCTTTTTCGTTGGTATAGAAAACTCTTTTTTCTAACAGTGTACCTATTATATATTGTTAATTGTATATATATATATATATATATATATATATATATATATATATATAACATTTAACATATAATAATTAATATAATTATTATATATATTATATATTTAGTATCTTATAATTTGTATTATATAATTGCTTATATATAAACATTATGTATTTATATATTAAATGCACTTGCACTTACAGGTGTTTCTCGCGAAATATATAATAATGATTATATTAATCATTATAATAATATAAAAGTTTAAATTATAAATATACTATTCCATTGATTAGTAATATTACCAATACATTTATATAACAAAATAAGTGTATATATAAATTTGATATAATTTACTATTACATTACTATAATAAATATATAATTATATATATATGATATATTACAATAATGATAATATTACATTATATTATAATATAAACTTCTCGACTACCTATAGGTATATGTTAAACATTATAATATCTCGACTACATAATAACAATATTATAATATCTCGACAATTTTCAATAATATAACATCTCAACAACCTAATTTTCAATATTACAACATCTCGACTACCTATTTTGTTCTAATTTAAATATATATTTGTTGTGATGATGTAATATTAAGTTTATAATAGTAAAATCGTCTGTCATTTATTGTTTAATTTATTATGGTATATATTATTTATATAACCACATATAATATGATTACATTAATTACACATAACTATATATATATACATATATATATATATATATATATATATATATATATATATATATATATGTATATATATTGTATGATAACTATGACAAATAAATGCACAATAGCGACACATCACCGAAGTAGAATTTATTAATTCTATTTATAGAATGTTGTGACCGCGATACCAAACTGAAAAATATAGTCGTACGACCACAAGGGGAATGCAGTACTATACTTATAGCAGGGATGCTTTAAAAGTAATAGGGGATTCCTTATACTATTTTATATATATATATATATATATATATATATATATATATATACTATACTATATACTATATAAAATAACATAATGAATTAATTATTACATCCTGTCAATATATATATATGTGCATTAATTACACATAACTATATATATATATATATATATATATATATATATATATATATATATATATGTGAATATTTAGTAATATATGAAATATATGTATATATATTGAAAATATATATGTATTACGTAATAGCGTCACATCGCCGGAAGTAGATTAAGTGATTAATTCTATTTATAGAAACACTTTGCACGGTTGAGATGCGACTATAGAAAGTTCGTCAGCAGTAGGAATCACCTATTACAGTGTGTACAACCTGCTTAGTACGTGTAATATGTGAATCCTTATAAGGAAGTATATATACTATGTTATATAGTAGATATATAGGTATATATATTATATATATATCAAAGATTTTGCGAAGCAATCCTTCGGAAAATCTTTGTATATATTATACATATTTATACATATATATTATGTATATATATATATATATATATATTCTTTATAGACATACACTGAAGAGGATAGGATATATCCTCGAGATGAAAACGGCGGTGTACAACATCTCAATTAGTGAGGCTTCCGTATCTATTAATAGCGTTTAGGCATCTTTATTCGGACGTGGCGGCATTAGCCTGCAGCAGCCGCGGGACACAATACTGACGATATGTGGCATTAGTTTGCCGAGCTAAGAAAGCACAACATTCCCAAACATCCACGAATATATCTTAGTTAGTATACTTAAAGTATGCATACTTAAAGCCGTCGAACAGTGTCACGTGCGAGTAACTCTTGATTCAGGACCAGCGGACCAATCACAATTATAACCGATATCAATAATAAATATATAATCATTAAAAGGGTTAACATATAATCATTAATATTATAATATAATATTATACTTTTCTTAATATATATCTTAATATTTAATCTTTAATTAAAATATAATATTAAAATTATACTTTTCTTAATATATATCTTAATATATAATCATTCATTAAAGTATAATATTAATATTTAATTTTATATATATAGTATATATTATATACTATACATATATAGTATATATGTATATGTATATATTTATGTATATATATAGGTATATATGTATCATTGTTTATATAGATATTATATATCATTGAATGATAATTGAAAGTATTATATATAATTAGTTTATAAACTGTATTACCGTATACGGTAATTTATATATTTATATATATATATATATATATATATATATATATATATAATTTATTGCATTAATATGAACATATATGTTCATATTAATGCATATTAATGCAATAAACTATATATATATATATTCGATTCAATCCGATACATGCGATCACGTGGTAACATTAGTACGAGATGACCAGCGTATACGCTTACCACACTTACACTTACCACAGTATACTGTGCGACGCGTTGTGCGGCAACAGGAGATCAAGCATGAGTGACTCATCATTTAAGTGACTCGTCCGTGTGTACGATAGCAACGAAACCGGAAGTAATCATTGCATTATACATTGTTAAACATACTTTTTGTTTGATTACTTCCGGTTTCGTTGCTATCGTACACACGGACGATTCACTTAAAGGATGAGTCACTCAGATACTATCTACTAGATACTATCTAGTAATCAATATATATATATATATATATATATAAGAATGCAAAATATCAAAGCACTAAGAATACACTAAGTTATATATATATATATATATATATATATATATATATATATATATATATATATATATATTAATAATTATAATGATAATAATTTTCTAATCATTTATTATAAGTTATCAATAATTGTATATATATATTTAAATAATTGTAAAATAATTGTATGATAACTTATTAATCATTTTAAAAAATGTAAAAGTGTATATGCATACATGTATAGTATAGATTCAATATGTGTTATTTAATAAGTTATTTATGTATCATTGTCAATGATTCATTGATATCGATTTAGGATTCATGATTCCATTCGATTATATACATACTAATTAATAACTAAATATTAAATAATAATATACACTATTTTAATATAATTACTATAAAGTTTAAATTTAAATTTAAGATTACTATTAAAACATATATGTTTTAATATATATGTATATATGAATATATAAATTCAAAAAAAAATGTGCCTGACTGTTAGGCTAATTAATTATATTTATGTATATCTACTATTTTTATAGGATCTTATAATACTAGAATCAGTTATACGACGATTATTGTAGGGGGTCGGTAATAGGAGAAGGGGGTCGGTATTAGGAATTGGTATCCGATTACCGACCCCCCTGTTTATTCTTGTAAATATAATTATATCAAAAATTTGAAATAGCCACATTATGCATTGCCATAATATTACCCTAATTACAAAATGTCAAATAAATATATTTAATATTGAATAAGTTATTACAAATAATCATTTATGGGTCGGTAATCTGAGACTTTCCCCTATATTAAATATACTATAGTGTATTGTGTTATAACATATAACATTATAACCTACTATAGTATACTATAGTATACCTATAGGTAATACATAATTGGTAAATATGTTAAATATATAAATAGTAAACTATTTAAAAGTGGTTTATTATTTATATATTAAAGAATGTTTATCTATTAAATAGTTTAAAGTTTATATAAAATATTGAACAAATCAGTGATATTACTTATCGGCATGATCAAGTATACCAAGTATGATAAGGATACGATGATAACAGCGAGATAACGATATCTGTTATCACCTGTATATTATACACTACATGTGTATGCTGTAGTATATCAATCGTGTTGCGATATAACCAAGCATATACTATATTATATAGTATATAGTATATAGTATATATATATCATATATGCTATATATATATATAGTATTTAATGTATAAATAGTCAACAAACTCGATTTGTGACAGAAATGTAATATTCAAATCAAAAATTCGAATATGTGTGTAGGGATATATCTCTACGCGTAAGTCAATGTAAAATGTAAAGTAGATTTTACAAATCAATTTAAATCTGTATATTTTTCATTTATAATACATATGATATATACATATAATATTGTATATCTTATAAATCTATAACTGGGATTAGTTATGACTTAGGGGGTACATTATATAATTTAATATAACTATTAATATTTAAAACATATTAAACATATACTAATTGTATATTAAGATAAAAAATTGAATATTTATAGTATTTAATAAGAGTGTATATTTTAAATAGCATATTTACTTTATCAGTTTATTAACTTATGGGGATCATATATGCTAGAAATATTTGTTTTATAAAAATAATTATTTTTTATAATATAAAACCACGAAATTAGATGAATACATCATAAATAAAAATATAAATAAATCACCTAAATTAATGTGATATATCACATTAATTTGAGGTGATTTATTTGTATACTAGTAACAGGGAGTTCCCTGATAATACTCTCTATTGTTCTAATTGATATCATGATATTTAATTATGTAAATATAAAATAATCTATTTTAAATGTAGAATAGTGATCTGACATGCGTATATCCTATTATTATGAATGGAACACTAATTATGTATCTCCCTAGTATACCCTATGTAGTATCCACGAGGTTCCATTGCGCATGTCTATAATGTATTCTAGGGTTAGCTTTACGGTGTATATATAATTATCTATAACAATGAAATATATTAAATTATTAATATTTGTTATTTATATATATATATATATATATATATATATATATATATATATAATATAGTATGTCATATATGTTGATTATGTAATATACATATAGCTATAGCTGATATTGTTACAAAAAAGTATGTAATAATATAATTATATACAGTAAAATCCGTTTATTTCAAAAAATCCGCTAATTCAGACTTTTTACATGTCGAATAATGTATATATATATATATATATATCTCAGACATATGTTGTCTTAGAGTCTGAGTTAACATGCGTTTACCTCTGTATTACATGTAATACACATGTACTGTGATTCTAAATATAGATTGACATAAATATAAGCCTATATATGATAAGTAACCTATATATGATAACCTACATAGATATATTAGTATAGTAACTAACAGCAACGTGATGCTTCAGTAAGATATGTCTGTAGGTTATCATCGCGATAACGGGGATACCACACGAGTACTCGAGATGCCTGTATTAAGAGGCGTGGCAGCGTAGTAACATAGTGTTGTTAGTGTGTGTGTTATATGTAGATATGTGTCGCATAGATACACTAACTATTGACACAGTCGCCACATGGTGAGAGAGTTAATCATTAACTTAATATTGCGCGTTTAGAATGTATTTGTTATTTATATGTTATTTATAATACTGTAACATTTGTTTGTTTACATTATTACAATTATTTAGTAAATTCGAAAAAAATTAAATTTCCTAATTTCTATTGTTATTACCATGGTAATGCCATGGTAATACCAAAGATATTTCGAAGCATCTAATCCTATTTTTCTCCGCTAATCGGATTTTTCTGTACAGAAAAATAAAATAAGGTGGTTAAAACCTACATAGCGGAATGAATCTTTTTATTAATAATAGGTGGCATTATATGATTTCATAGTTTTAAATAACATATTTATTTCTATAGTATTGGAACTTTAATTATATATATATACATATATACATGTATATATTTATATATTACTATATAATATATAACAGTATATATATATATATATATATATATATATATATGTGTGTGTGTGTGTGTATGTGTGTGTGTGTGTGTGTGTAAGTATGTGTATATGTATATATGTATATATTCGAATTGAGTTTTTTCATTTTATGTACGGATTTCACGTAACGTAAGGAAAACGGAATTGGTGTGAACACCATGGTATATGCATATAAGATATACAATAGTCTATTGTCTAATGAATATACGTGTGTTGTTCACTAACCGAGGTTCTATGTTAATCATTATTATATTCCCTATACATTATTATATGCTGGTATTTAGTATCCTTACTTATATATACATTTAATAACTAAATTAAAATAGTTTTAAATAAACATTTCATTACAAATAATTCATAAACAATATTTATTTTCGTTATTAAATATTTCAATTTAATATGTTTACCCTAACAACGGATGTTTACATAACAACGTAGGAATAATATTAAATAATATTAATAATCAGTGTAATAACGACTACGCACAGACTTTGAGGGGGGACCCTCTCAAAGTCTGTGCGACTACGCTTATAAGCTATAGGGAAAGTTTCCGATTACCGACCCCCCTGTTTATTCTTGTGAATATAATGATATCAACAATTTAAAATAGCAACATTATTCATTGCAAAAATATTACCCTAATTATAAAATTTCAAATAAATATATTTAATATTGAATACGTTATTATAAATAATCATTTAGGGGTCGGTAATCGGAAACCCTCCCCTATAACTATGTTTTAAAGTTAATTAACTTACTTAATTGTTACTTGTTATCCCCTGACTTGTAAATTGTAGGGGGAATCAATGACACCAGAGTAACATAATTTCTCCAGTCGTATTATTCATGCAAATCTTTTATTAAACAATTAACATCCTTCTTTGTCCATTTAACAAACTTATCTATCCATTATTGTTTTGGGCGACCTCGATTTCTTGAACCTTCAACCTCTCCTTGCATGATTGTTTTACACAAATTATCATATCTGGATATATGTCAAAACCACTTTAATTTGAGTGGTTATATTGTTTGCAGGAGCGGCTCGTATACGCTATAGCTACCTATTATTTCGATCGTTCTGTTACGGACACGTTTGTGTTTCTCTCTTGATATGTAATTAGGTACCTACAGAGCAATTTCCTATGCGATTTATTTTCAAACTCTTGTATTTTCTTTTGCATGGCTACATTTATCGTCCATGTCTCGCATCCATAAGTAAGGATCGATACTGCAAGAGAACGATAGAGATTGTGCTTTAATTTGAAGTTTATTTGTTTTCTGTTCTGTACCATCGCGGATGTAGCAATTAGCTCTTAAGAGCTATTTTAATATAATTCTGATATCCGTTTTACATGATCAGTCTCTTGTAAGAGTTGTCCCCATATAAAAAATCTTGTAACTTATTCAAGCTTTTCTCCATATATGGTAATATTTGCATATAGGATATAGAATTGCCTATAGAATTGTCGTTAGTGTTTACCATCACTTTACTTTTTGTGTGCTTATTTTAGATGTTTTTCAATAATATTTCTGCAATTAAACACTTGTTCTACAGTGCTCCTTCCTTTTCCGAATCCGGCTTGTTCCTCCGATAATATTTCTTCTACCTGTGGGTTTAGTCGTTTGGATCGTAAGGATTATGGATAGTAGTATTTTGCTGGGATGGCAGATTAAACTTAGTGTTCTGTAGTTTTTGCATTTCTTGAGATAACCTTTCTTTGGTATTGGTAATATAAGTGACTTCGTCCACTGAGAAGGCCATACTTTACTCGACCATAATTTCTGACATAAAGTTGTAAGTATTCTTACCACAGCATTGCCCCCATGTTTAAATAGTGCACTTGGTATGTTATCAAATACCGGGTGATTTTCCTTCCTTCAGCGTTTTAATCGCTTCTATAGAAGCTTTATATATAACTTTAGACTCGAGTATAGGCAATTATTCCTCCATCTATGTGTTAAAGTTTGCGTTACTATTTAAAACACTAATATTTGGGTTAATCTGGTGATTGTAAAGTTCATTACAATATTCCGTCCATCGCTTTAGTATCATGCTATCTTCAAATAGTTGTATGAATCCTTGCTATCTTAAATTATTGATGTACCTATTTCTGAGTGTTGTCTTTGTAAGCGTTCAAAGTGTTTCATAAGCCCACTTATTGTGTTTTCCATGTATCATATCATCATCTATAGATTTACACTGAAATTATAATCATTCATCTTTGGCTTTTTACTTTTTTTTGAATAGTTGAATTTATCTCCCTGTAGACATTTTCTAGAGCAGACTGTTGCTTCTTTTTAGACTTCAATAATCTTCTCTACTGGTACTCTATATATATGGTTCCACCTTATGGAACTTCCTCCACCCCCATTATATCCACCAATTCACACCATTATTTAAGCACATAAAGACATACATATCTTAAGATTCAATGTAATATTACTATTGACCTAATCTTTATACATAATCATGCATCAATCTATTTTTATAAATTGTATTATTCATCATTTTGTTTATTTAGTTTTTTTCTCATTCATTATATTTGATTGTTATATGCACCTACGAGGGATGGTCACACCTATGATATGTACTAATAATCATATATATATATATATATATATATATATATATATATATAAAATATGCATATTTACGAATCGGTATTTTGGGATTATTTGATTTCATTTCAAAATATTGTGCTTGGTACACACTTTTATAACACTTGTTTAAAAAACCCAAAATATCAATTCACAAATATCTATATACATATATACGAGTGATTTGATATCACCTAAGTTTTGTATGAGATCGATATCTGTGGTTCGAGATGATTAATTATGTTACGAAATCCAAAGGTACGATATCGTTGTAGTACGAGATAGCATATCCCCCAATTATTCTATTTATTTACAATTTTAAATAATTTAATATTAAATTATATTTTTTAAGTATTAATTACACTATTTGTACATTAGATAGAAAATATATAATATGTAATATACATATATTGAATATACGACTATTGAATATAATATAAGTTTTGTATTATTTGTATACTATATATATTGTATATTTAATATAAGGACAATTTGTCCTTAATAGTAATTTCACAAAACGCTGTATCTCAACTATAAGCAAACATTATAAAACTATTACGCATAGTATGCGTCGAATAATTGAACTATAGATAATTATATATAAATAATACCGGAATATATACTATATACTATATAATATAGTAAACTATTACGCATAGTATGCGTCGAATAATTGAACTATAGATAATTATATATAAATAATACCGGAATATATACTATATACTATATAATATAGTAAACTATTACGCATAGTATGCGTCGAATAATTGAACTATAGATAATTATATATAAATAATACCGGAATATATACTATATACTATATAATATAGTAAACGACTAAGTTTGATATAGACTCTATATCAAACTTACTCTATATGATATATATATGACTATATCATATAGTATATGACTCTATATGACTATAGTCTATATCATATACTATATGATATAGACTATATAATAGAGTCTATATGATATAGAGTATTACCAAAGCCGGGCTTTGGTATTACCAAGACCTCCTATAACACGAGGTTATAGGAGGTCTTGGTATTATATTAATCCGTGAATCTGAAATCAGGCCGCCGATAATTATTATTAGAATGTCAGAATTCAATTTTTATTTTGAATTTTTATTTTGAAATCATATAATATTTGATTTCTTTTGTTTGGTTTTATTTTGCTGTTTTTTTAGCTGCATTATATCCAAAAGTTACCATATAAAATATTGTGTTACTATACACCATCTTATAATGCATATATTATATATATTATATATTATATGATATAATATATAACATATGATATATTCATTATAATAATGTGCAGTAGTGCATATATAAGTACAAGCCACCTTGAACTCTGACATTCTTATAATAATAAACGGCGGCCTGCTTTCAGATAATTCCATTAATATATCCTGCATATATTCTATGGTACTTACTAATGGTGGATGCACTCGATAGCCGCCAGTTTATATATATAAGAAATACTCGATATCGAGAGGTTAAGTTGGGCGTGTCTAGACGTAACGCTGTACTGCACACATTACTGAATTGCGTGTAAGGTGCACTTATGTGTTTATACAATATAATGAATGATAATACTATACAATACAATGTATTATACATAGATATACCAAAGATTTTGCGAAGTAAAGATATAACACTATTTATCTACGCAACGTGATTAGTATTCATACATCCCGCTGCTAGCTGCAGTATCGAAATCGGTTTAGGTTTGCCGTGACTTGCATACTAAAATGTTTTCATTGCTCTATTAAATTACATGCAATATAAATTAGCTTTCACTCGCCACATAAATAGGTATAGCATTTAAAACCAACATATCCTATTGCTTTGTTATATATTAGTAATGAACATTACTGTTCGAACACTTAGTTTTCATAATAAAAATAATAATTTAAAGCATATTATTTTTCGTTTTAAAAGTGCATAGTTTGATACGAATTTACATTATAAACAACACATCGTTATTAAAACTGACCCTATGTAGGTTATGCTGTTGGTTTTTTTATACAAAATAGAATTACACGATTTCGCATGAGTATTATATCTTTCCTTAGAAAAATCTTTGGATATAATGTAATACTATTACTGTGTAATGTGTATGTATAATACAATTTCATATGTATATTTACATATATGTATATATATATATACAGTAAAACCTCCCTATAAGAAACTATTTTTTTTCAGTACTTTTTTTCTTATAGAGAGGTTTTCTTATAAAGAGGTTTTTACTTTTCCAATGATTTTAAGAATTAATTTATAATTGAAAATGCACTATATAACCCATAGACATAGGAGTGAATGTCGCTCCTATGTCTATGATATAACTTATAGCTTATATATATATATATATATAGTATATTTATTTATTTATATTTATTTATTTAAATTTATTTAGTATAAATCAAAAGAATAGTTTAGAAATATGATTTATTTTAAAATAACATTTATTAATTAATTTTAATAAATCTATGGATACATAATAACAATTATTAATTATTTTTAATTCATTTCGAGCTATTTATGTAATATAAAATATTTGTAAGAAAAAAAATATCTTATATAATAATTAATTTCTATAATTGTTATCAATATACAATACTTCTATTTATATATAATTATTTTTTATATTTATTATACAATAAGTTTCTTATAAAGAGGTTTTTCTTATATTTGTCTTATAAGATTTTCTTATAAAGAGGTTTATTAATATTGAAAAGGTTGAATTCCAACCAAATGTGTGAAAAGTGTTCTTATAAAGAGGTTTTTCTTATAAAGAGGTTTCTTATAGAGAGGTTTTACTGTATATATGTTACATATATTATTTGATATAATATAGCTCAACGGCTCGTATAATCCAATGTTTTATTTTTATTTTACTTCTCAGTTTATTTCTTGTTTTTTTGTATCGTGTCGTTTTGTATTACTATTATCACATTTATATATTTTGTTTATATGTTATATAATTATATGTTTATATATAATTATAACTTAAGTTTAAAAGAAATTTCTTTATATAGGTATACCTATAACCAGTAATGCAATAAACTTTTAATCTATCTATCTATCTATAGTATTATAAGTATAAAATATGATATTATATGATATAATATGTATAACATACTTACACACACATTATATATTTATATCCTATTACACTGTAATAGTATTACAGTGTATATATATATATATATATATATATATATATATATTGTGTAGTATTATCATTGATTGTATTGTGTATCGTGAATATATTCAGATATGCGCATCTCAATCGAAATTCCATAACTTGTTCAGTGAAGCGTTACGCCTAGACAAACCCACCTTAACATCTTGCTGTTATATTACACATATATATTGTTGTTAATGTTATTTTTATTTGGTGGAGTCCTTTCATCCCATCCACGAACTTAGATGAAGTTTTCACTTATAACCATATATGGCTCTAATGTCCCTTTAAAGCCGTTCTCATGTTAAGGTATCTATGGTTTTAACGAGAGCCGATCATTTATTTATACACAATTATATAAGAATATATATATATATATATATATATATATATATATATATAAAGATTCCGTGGCTATAGAGTGTAGTAATCGTTACTAACTTAGTAAGTTACTAAGTAACTAAGGGGATAATCATATTCGGATCCTACAATGTGAAATGTACATGGGGCGTAATCCTATACCTAGTACGTACAATGGAATCTATGATACTGGGTGTAGTATTATTGTACCCGCCTACTATAATCATATAGCGTGACTAAGCCACGCCCACTAATATCGGAAAAGATATATATCTTATATATATATATCACATACTGAATGATTCACTTTAGCAGCACCTTTATATAAACATATATATTATACACATACAGTGACACTTGACCAGAAGACCAACAACCTCCGGACTGGGTTAGTCACGTATATATGTGTATAGTAGGCAATCCAAATCGCAATAATACTACACTGGGTAACCCGATCAAAAGCTTCGCAATTTTTTGAAATGCGCTACGCTTTTAACCTTTTGAAATTGTTTATCCACAATAGTGATTTAGTAATCGCATATCTATATATATATATATATATATATATATATATAAGCGTCGTAAATATGCATTTATGTGTATAGATAATCACGAACATATTATTATTATTATCAGATTTAGGTTTACACCAGGGTTTTTGTAGAAGCTAAAGCTTATCGAGACATTTACCCTTAATTTTAAAGCTAGTCCAAAAAAACTATATAAATAAAATATTATAAAATATTAGATGACTTCCTGTTTACATAGATACAATACAATGAATAAATATGAGTCATAGATGACGCGTACTTTTGTATCATTATTATATAACTATTATAATAATAATTTGATATATAATATTGATATCGTACTAAATATGGATACACAATTATTCTCATAATATATAATAAAATCATGTTACATATATTATATATATATGTCATATATTATATGATATATAGTATGCATAATTTATATAATTACTAATTCGAATACAGAATATTACATGAGTTTAGTGTATAGCTTATTATTTAAATCGCGAAGATTTTAAACTCTTTGATAATAATGACAACGATTGTTGCTAAGGAAAAATATAACACTCACACGATATCATGTAATTCAATATTGTACACAAAAACAAACAGCGCCACCTATATAGGTTACATTTTCCGAACTATGTATTGTTTATAATGTAAATTTGTATCAAACTATACACTTTTAAAATGTAGATACAATTTTATTTCAAAAATATAGAAATAAATATATGTTTTAATCTTATTTTTGTAAAAATCGACTAGATCTACTTATTATGTTATACTTGATATGTTTGAATCGTAGAAGCATATGCGTAATAGAATGTTATCTACGTAATTACAAAATAAACAGTTCTTTCACAATCTTAAAAGGTATCAGTAATCTAATAGAAACGTAAATTCCCTATCTTTTACTTATAATGCAGTGAACGCTGGTGTCCTTAAGGGAAACACGCACGGTTTAAAGCGACAACATTCAATTTTGGAATTGTGTTTTATTATATATTACTACTTTATGATATGTTTTTAGAATCTGTCAACACATTAGTCACGAAGAGAGTGGATCAATCTATGTACTTTTAAATGAAAAATAATATGCTTTTTATTATTATTTTTATTATGATAACTAAGTGTTCATTACTAATATATAAAAAAGCAATAGAATATGTTGGTTTTATATGATATAAATATTTATCTGGCAAGTAAAAGCTAATTTATATTGCATGTAATTTAATAGAGCAATGAAAACATTGAAGTATGCAAATCTAAATCGATTTCGATACTGCTGCTAGCATCGGGATGTATGAATATTAATCACATTGCATAAGGAGTGTTATATCTTTGCTTCACAAAATCTTTGTCATATATATGGTTATACATGGGTATGGTTTGTGTGTAATATGAACACATATTGATCACCCACACTGAGTAATTCAGTGTGCCTTGTGAAAACAACCTACATTCCTAGAAATCTATATATTTCCCAGAATTGTTAACTTTTTACTGCCATAATAAAATATTGTATTATATATAATGGTATATTGATATACTATAAAAAAATGTATAATATCTATATCATAAATATTAAAAAAGTAGATTTAATTTATTTATATACACTATTCTAAAATGTCATTAATTCTGTGTTAAATTTGCTCTCAATAGCCCAATTATTGATTACTTATGTTAAAATAATCAGATTTATTTAAATTAAATATACACCTAGGCGAAAATACATATACATATAGTGTTAATAAAGCTTATTCTTCTCACGAACAAGCTTACTGTGTACTCTCTACACTTCATCAGCGACCTTGACTCACTCTAACCTCGACCTCTGCCCATAGCCCAGAAGTACAGTTACTGTTCGTGGACAGAAAGCTGAGTGTCCACTTGACCACTCCGTTCCACATCTCCACGGTAAACAATCTGTTACGCAATCAGTGGATTCTGACCGATCTCAGCGCAACGTTATCTTCCCTCGCTATCACCTCTTATCTTCCCTCGCTATCACCTCTTATCTTCCCTCGCTATCACCCCTTATCTTCCCTCGCTATCTCCCCTTATCTTCCCTCGCTATCACCCCTTATCTTCCCTCGCATTCACCTCTTATCTTCCCTCTTATCACCCCTCACTATCTCCCCTTATCTTCCCTCGCTATCACCCCTTATCTTCCCTCGCTATCACCTCTTATCTTCCCTCGCTATCACCTCTTATCTTCCATTATCTTTCCTTATCTTCCATATCTCTAATAACCTTCCTTCATCTCCCTTACCTCATCATCCCTTATAATCCCTTATCTCCCATAATCTACCCTTATCTCCATTTGTCATCACTTATAATCCCTTATCTCACATAATCTACCCTTATCTCCCTTTACCACCATTTATCATCCCTTATAATCCCTTATCTCAAATAATCTTCCCTTATATCCCCTTACATCCATTATATTCCATTATCTCATCATCCCTTATCAGTAGTCTCAGCTAAGCAACATTGTATACTATTCGAGTATACTTAAGTATATGTATATCATATACAGATTCCTTTAGTCCCACTTTCTGGATAACTCCTAGCATCAGTATCATAATAAGTTATGATTCATGCCAGCTATGAATCATAACTTATGATTCATAGAATATTACTCATTAGAATTAGCCACAACTCTTTACCATTATTTGTTCACAATAAAGTGCTATCGTAATTAATTATTATTCAATACAAATTAAATAACCTATAATAATAGTCATGAATCAGCGTAACTAACACCATCGCTCACTAACAGAGAGTATTTATTGACTAAAGACTTAGAAGTCAATTTCTCCATTCATCAAGTTCACACTGACATCAGTCGTTGGTATAATCATTGCTAAGTACTAACACAACACATAATTATCATATACACTATCTAATATAGTATTAAACATCCAATATGATATATGATATATATGTCTAATGAAAATAAAATAAATCTAAATAATATAATTTATATATATTTCAAAAAAAATCTGATATTTAATAAATAGATGCTAATTATTGTATATCAGATTTGTTTAATAAAAATGAATTTGTAAATATTATGATAAACAAGAAAACCTATACTCCTACATACTTGACCTCTACGCTCGACCTTCAGATGACTTCACCGGGTCGTCGTTACTGAAACCTAACGAATCGCTGCTCTCCGGTCCAGATAGTTACGCAATAATCGCTGAACACGGCGAAAACGTTAGCCAATCAACGAGTAGATAATACCTAGGAGTAGCACCTACTACCACCGATATTCTCTTTAGATCACTCTATAACGGTAGCTCCACCCCCTTATCGTTATCGACGCCCCCACGGTCATGAAGTATTACCTCGGAGTAGAGGGTGTGTAATTTCCATTAAGATTACGAGAAGTTTACTTCTCTTGCTCACACTTAGTGAATATATAATAATAATAACAATTAGTCTATTAAATACTTAAATAATATCTATAGAACAATTCTCTAGACACTGGATTATAGAGTGTCATCGTATATAGATGTTAACAGATTGAATAATGTTACTTTAAATAGGTATTTCATCAGTCACTATCAGAATATACAGATATGGAATGAGGGGGTACTTCTACTAATACACGAACACACACATACGAGCATGTACTTGTTGCACGATGTCTACTACGCATGTCACATGACCCCCGACCCCCACCACGCAGTCAATATCGTTGAAGAGTGCCCCAAGGAAGGACATCGTCCACGTGAAGGACATGAACTATGTCCATATAGGTCAGCAGATCATTCGTTCTCTGCCACACCACCACCAGCAGAAGCAGGGCAATGGTAATGTACTTACACACACACACACATACACTAGCACTATAATAACTGCCTGTGTGGCTCAGTTGGCTAAGGCGTCAGACACGCAAGCAGTAGGACACGGGTTCGAGTCCCATCCGCACCATTAAAATAGGTCTTACAGTATCATTTATATATTTATAACATGTTTATCATTCATGTTATGGTAAAATAAATATATAATTCATTATGAAATCTATATATTTAATTGATGTATATTATTTTATAATATAAGATAACTACATATTTATGATTTAAAAAACCATATGTTTACTTTTATTTTATATTATCTTTGGTAGAATAATATATCATGTTATCTCACAGACTAGTGAAAGAGCTTCATTTAACCGAAACATAATGAAACAAATGATTAATAATGTTAAGGATATAATGATTAAGGAATATAAAATTTTATATTCTATAGTCAAATATCAAATGTTGTTTACTCAACATAATAATTTTACATCAACTATGCTTGTATTCATGTAAAAACATCAATAACTATTATAGCTATAAACTAACTATGTTTTGATATATATATATATAAATAATCAAATACAATAATATTTATACAGTATATTTTTATAAATATAATAATAAATAATTGTATACATACAATATCAATAGAATTATCATAATAAAATAAGCCCTATTTTTTATGTCTATTTTATGATATATTTATATATATATAATATTCTATATATTACAATATATATATATATTATTATATTATTATATTACAATATATATATATATATATATATATATATATATATATATATATATATATATATATATATATATATATGTATTATAGATATAAGTTATATCTGTTCATATAACACACACTATTTGGTTATAAGTAAAAGTTGTATCTAAGTTCATGCCTTAAAGGACTCCATCAAAATAACAATAACAATAATATTCATTATGATATACAAATATATAAATTATGTATTTCACATGAATACATTTTTTTAAAGAAAATTCCTAGAAAATATATATTCATAAAATATATAATGTGTATTCACACATATACACACTCACACATACATATATAAATATACTTATCCATATATAATATACACCTTCACACTCAAACACATTCCATACCCACATACACATACTAACATACACTCATCCCATATATAAATACCCACACACACACACCCATACTACACCTCATCCCCACCTCCAAACACCTCCCTACACATACACTCCCACCTCCACACAGATCAAACAGATAAGGTATCCAGTGTACTGGAGATCACAGACATGCGTAACTCCACGTTTTCTTATGTACCTGTAGAGAAAACACAGAGGTTATTATTATGCAGTAGTATTATGTAACATGACTATTTCATAATACCAAAGGGCTTTACACTATTAAATATTGCAGTTGTATAGTCATGAATTTAATGTAATATATTTATATATATATATATATATATATATGAACCCACATTCAGAAAGTTGATATACTATATATATTTGTGATTTTAGTGTATGATTTATTTTAATATTTAACTGTTTTACTCTATTAATTATTCTACTATTTCTTGATTTAATTATATTCCTATATGATTTTGTTCTCATTAATCCGTAATCTTAAATGGGTGAAAAACTCGATAAGCTCTGCTTCTTCCTTCGCCTAGGCAATTGCCATATCTGATTTAGTATTATTATTATATTATTATATATATATATGTTAATATGTAGTATTAGTATTATATATTCATAGAACTATTCGCATTGTTTTAATAATCAAATTACTATACGTAAATATTGTCGCGTTTCTCAAATTATTATCAATGCCACTGTTCGCTGATACTATGACTACTACTCTACTACCACTAATACACTACTACCACTACTACTGTGCTACCATCACATGACCACATCTACAATCGGTGATCTAACGCTGAGATCACACGTGTGATGATTCACTCGAAACACGATGAATTCACGAATATCTCATTATGATTGGTCTATAGAACAGTTCGCTAATTCACATTAATCTACCCCCCCCACCCCCGCCCCTCTCAGTTCTGTACCCTGCTGCTGTGTTATTGTTATTGTTATTTTTATTTGGTGGAGTCATTTCATCCCATCCAGGAACGTAGATGAAGTTTTCACTTATAACCATATATGGCTCTAATGTCCCTTCAAAGCCGCTCTCATGTTAGGCATCCATGGTTTTAACGAGAGCCGATCTTTTATTTATACACAATTATATAAGATCACTTCTAAATAATATTTTAAGCCCCATTTTATAAAATTAAAGGGTGGTGGTCCCCACTAACACCCATGCTGTCGATGTGGTCAGTGCTAGCTGTAATGTGTATAGATTAGTAGTATTACTAATCGAATACATTCCTTGGGTTTAATTCTAGCATTGAGTAGTTATAGAATATATCTATCAATTATTATATACTTTTAACTTGTCAATAGTTATATATATATATATATATATTTACGAAGTCTTCAAAGTATATAGTTGTTAATGCGTCGACTACAGCATTGTGATAAGATAGAAATGTTAATGATAACTTTAACCTAATGACAGAATATGCCGATGACTTTACATAAAGATCGGGAGCCTGCTGAATTCTCTAGAACACGAGTACGAGTGATCTGCATCGAAGTGAAGGTCGAATATGTTGTACGGATGAGTCACTGGTTTAGAATTGCGCGTTGCATCATATATATATATATATTGTTTTAAATATTTTTTAAATTATTATTGGTATTATTAGTCATCTGTAATTTGACAGGAATGTGGCGCAATTGCATGTCTTATTGAAAGATGATTAATTTTTGTTTAGTAGTTTTAATTTTATAACATACTTTTAGATATTTTTATTTTACACATATTTATAATAATTTACTATTTTTATTAACAAGTTCTCAATATTACAATATTATAAATTTACATATTTTACTAATATATATTTTAATACATTTTAATATTATACAATTATTTTATTATCTTATTTTATTATTTACTTTAATGTAATGGATTGAAATATGATGATAACTTATGTTCATGAACAGTGTTTTATTATTTTTATTAATTTATATATATATATATATATATATATATATATATATGTATCTTCTATTTTATTGTTTCATTATATTACAAAGAATGCTAACACATGAATCATTATTATTATATTATTACTTTTACTAATATTGTAATCTGTACATGAACATATTGGAGGTATCGACCAAATAAAGCCTAGGCTTTCACTGATCCTCCATAGACGTATGATATACATAGTATGTCGTATGTCTATAAACTGATTTCATTCATTCATTCATATATTTAACTGCCTGTGTGGCTCAGTGGCTAAGGCGTCAGACACACAAACAGTAGGACACTGGTTCGAGCCTCGTCCGGACCATTAATTAATTTTATAAAATGGGTCTTAAAATATTATTTAGAAGTGATTTTATATAATTTTGTATAAATAAATGATCGGCTCTCGTTAAAACCATGGATGCCTTAACATGAGAGCGGCTTCGAAGGGACATTAGAGCCATATATGGTTATAAGTGAAAACTTTATCTAAGTTCCTGGATGGGATGAAAGGACTCCACCAAATAAAAATAACAATAACAATATAACGCGCGTATCACTTTAGTCGTGTGATATCGTATTATATTTAATGTAGGTGAGTTTATAAAGTATTACGGACACAATAAATTGATTATAAACATTTTAAATATTTTTTAATATAAATTTAGTTTAAATTAATTATTTATTTTCATAATAAATATCCTATGTTTTATTTTAGTTTAATACTAAAAATCTGACACAATGCTACTTTTTTAATTTTAACATCTGTATTGCATATTTTTACATATATAAACATTTTATAAATATAATTCAAACCTTATTTTATATAATATTCACAAAGCAAGTGAAAAAAATCAATAAATTAAACAATATATTTGACGACATTTTATGTTGGGACTCAAATGATACTGGGGATACTGCAGTGTTTTAATATGAAAAAATATTGAGTAATATTAATCTGTTACATGCTATTTAGAATCTGTCTAAAAATCAACAATATAATTAATTTAAAAATAACTTAAAAATCATACCATTATAAAATTAATTATTATTGTGTAATCATTGATTACACTGGTCTGCATCATTTTTGTTATCAAGGGTTTCTTATCTGATTATAAGTTACTTTTTGACACTGAATTCAAATATGAAAACCGTTTTACTCAATCAGCTCTAGAATTTTTTGTATTCAACTTTTTATTTTTTTGGAAATATCAGATATTTCCTAAGGAAAATATAGGATTTCATATAAATTATACAGTATTTTAATCCATTTATACCTATATATTTAGTTATTTTATTATATAAATGTGTTAGTAATATTTAAATAGTGTACCAATGGTACGGGAGTTGATTAGGGGTATTCCCTTAATAAGTTAATTAATATGTATTACTAAATATTCAGAAATATATTGTATATTAATTTACAATAATTTTCTGACATTTAATGAAATTAACATATATAAATATAAAAATCATAATTTTAAATAAGTTAATAATATCATTACTTCATATAACTTTAAATACGTATACCATATTTTAAACTACATTTACCATGATTAGAAGAACTTGTATTAACAATCCGGATAAGTTTTGTTACATTTGTGATAAGTTAACATTGTTGAATCATAAGTCAAATATAACGCCATTTAAAAAAAAAACCTTCAAGGATTATTTCGGAATGCATTTAGGAGATCAAGAAAAAACCATTTGCACCGCATATTTGTTGTAAAACATGTACTGTTAACTAACATAATTGGAACAATAAGAAATTAAAATCTTTAAATTTCGGAATACCAATGATATAGAGAGAATGTCATAATCATGTATCGGATTGTTATTTTTGCATAGTAAATCTTAATGGTTAATACATAGAATATATATGTATACTTATATAAATATTTATATAATTTTATATGTAGGAATACATATGCAGAATAAAGCGCGTGTTATATATCCTGATATACCTTCAGCTATACGGCATGTACCTCATAATGATGATATTCCATTACCAATACCACCAGAAAATCTTGATTCATCATCAGAATCAGATGATGAAATTGAAATTAATGATGATTTATCTCAGGAATACATTCCCCATGAAAATAAAATATATATTGAACCATTTAATCAACATGATCTAAATGACTTAACAAGAGACAAGAATATGCTCAATTACTTGGGTCTATATTAGGAGAACGTAACATGTTCTCAAAAAAAACACTATACTCTTGGTATCGAAGTCGTGACATTGAGTTTAGGCAGTATTTACTACCAATGGAGAACTTGTATATTGTAACAATATTATTGGATTGGTAGAAGGTATACCTTCTACCAATATATACCATATATGGGTATTGCGTATGCAGATTCAGACTGGAGATTATTTATCGATTCATCAAATAAAAGTAGGTAATAGAGTCTCTTCAATCCCTGTCAGTTATTCAATTAGTATGTCAAAAATTACAAATTAAAATTATATTAAAAATTATAAAATTAAATTATAATTATCACAATTGGATGATTTTCTGAGACTTGAAGGTAATATATTATAATAATTATAATTATTTAAAATGTTTTATTATTTGAATATATACATTTGTATATCGTCGCCATACTTCTGGGTATGCAATCTGGGTATATCAAATACCCATGTTTTCTCTGTAAATGGGATAGTAGAGCTGACCGAGAACATTATTCAAGACGCATATCGCCAGAACGTGATAATTTACATCCTGCATGAACCATGGTTCACACAATATAATACAGAATTATCTTGTTAATCCCAATAGAATACTATTTCATCCATTTCACATTAAGCTAGGGCTTATGATACATTTTATTAAAGTTCTTGATCAAAATGGTTCTACCATGCAATTTCTAAGAAGAAAATTCCCAAAAATAAGTGAAGCCAAGATCACAGCAGGTATATTAAATGGTCCACAAATAAGAGAATTAATACACGACAATAACTTTGATAACTCAATAAATGTCCTAACACTCCGAATATGGATTGCATTTAAATCTATTATACAACATTTCCTGGTTAATCATCGCAGTGAAGATTATGAAAATTTGGTAGACGAAATAATGGATTGTATGAAAAGACTAGGATCTAGAATGTCAATTATGATGTATTTTTTAAGATCTCATCTTGATTATTTTCCATGTAGTTGTTGTGATTTTAGCGAAGATCAATTGTCCTTATGGAGAGCGCTTTCTCCAGGATATTACTATAATGAAAGATAGATATCAAGGAAAATGGGATGAAAATATTCTTTCGGACTACTGTTGGTGTTTAATGAGACGATATTAATGCAAAACACAAGAAAAAATCTACCAAACAGTCATTTTTATAATATTTAAATAATATTCTCTAATATTAATACTTATTATTGTTATTTTATATTCTTATAAATTATGTATATCACCTAAATATATTTTTCTTTATAATTTATTTGAAATATTTCTCATATTTGTTGAAAAAATTAAAAGTTGAATAAAAAAAAAACTAGAGCTGATTGAGCAAAACGGTTTTCATATTTGAATTCAGTGTCAAAAAGTAATTTATAATCAGTTAAGAAACCCTTGATAACAAACAAAAAAAATTCAAATGCAGACCAGTGTTACTAATCAAACTTCCTAAATGGTATATATTTATTTATAATATTTTATAAATTTATATTAAATATAATTATTATATTACAGATTTAAAAAAATTAAAAACCTATGTTTATTGTATATTCTAAAAGCATTTTTTATGATAGGTTATGTACATTATAAAATAAATTTTTTATTTATAAAACTTTAAATGAATTTTCTGAATCATTATTTTACACTACCTAGTACATGTATATATAATAGATACAATTATTATAGATATATTATTACTTTTGTTGCTATATATAAAAAAATATGTATTAATAAAAGTAATATATTATATAGGTTGATAAAAAACAATATCTATATAAATACCAGTAAAATTGAATGTCAATTTTTATGTCTATTTTTATATATGATATACACTATATATTATTAAAAGCAAGCATAATTAGAGTCATATATCATTTATGTAATAGAAAAAATATGTTAAATTCATTGAATATTTGTATCTAACATAAATGTTGAATATATTTCCTAGTGATGTAAATTAATAGCAAAATGATAATTAGATTCATATTCATTTTAAAAATGTAAAGCTTCAATTCGAAACCATAAAATATAGAATAATTCATTTAAATATTCCAAATCATATATATAAATATTAGGTATATATTGATTAATTATTCTTAATAAATGTTTATCTAGCAATAAGTTTTATTGTGCATCATTTATAAAATATATATATAGAACAAATATTTTATATAATAACTATTATACAACAACATAATTGGAAAAATATTTGTCCATCATCGACTTTTATTCTATTATGAAATTTATTTTAAATTTTTATTTTTCTTAAAATAGAAATTCATTATAATAATTGTTATAATATAATTCAATTTAATTTGAGTATATTCAATTATAATTAACAATTAGTATATATAAATAATTATGTTTGTAATTGATATATAGGATTAAAAATAAAACAAATTAGTAGATTCGTCCTTTCCACAAGCCCCCACCTACTGACAATATTATATATATATATAAATTATATGTGCCGATATGCGTGCGGAAACTATTTTGGTATTCAATTAATTTAATTCAATCAATACAAATTAAAATATTATTAAAGGAATTCCTTTATATTCATTTTACATAAATATATATATATATATATATATATATACGTAACTTACTATTGGAAATTTTACTTAGTAATTATTACTTAAAAAAACTATTCAATTCGTGTTAAGTTTTTTCTAATTTTAAAAACTATACTTTGAGCTAAAAACTAAAAATCTTCAATTAGTATATTCGTTATTCTAATTCATTTACATCGCTAATATTTACTATATATTTATTAACATGTACATATGGGAAATGGCATTCTCACTGCGATATACACTTAGATTATCATAACATTCACTAATCAAATTTATCTGGTAATTTACTAGAAATATCATTGGCATACATTTACATATAAAAACCACAATAACTAATTATATTAACTAAAAATATATCAAAAACAGATAAACAAGAGGACTGGTCATATATTGAAGGACGACCGTTGATCTTGGATGTCACAGAAGTTTCTATTGGAGATAACGCATTCAAAATAGACATCTAACTGGATTATTTGTTTATTTAATCTAATAATATTTATACACGTTATTTTTATCAATAATAAATGTTATTTCTTATAAATTTTATATTCTAGTTATATATATATATATATATAGAAATGTCTTATATAGTGTTCAATATAAAATAGTAATACAGGTTTACTTATAATTTGTATTTAAATTATTCTATTTATAGTTCAAATTTTAATAATTTAATCTATATAATTATACATTATATAAATATTTTATTTTATTAGAATTAAATTTCAGTTCATAGGTGACACCAATATTAATTTAATTAGTAAATAAATAAAAATATTACTAATATATTTTAGACAGTAATTTGAAAAATTGTAAACAATAAATTAAATATACCTATATATTTAAAATTTTCATTATTTATACAATTTTATAAAATATTTAATAATTCAAACTCTAATATTATCATAAGCATCCATATAGTGATGTTATAATGATTTAATATTATCCTTAAATATTACTCACACTATTTAAGTTATCTTATATAATGTGTAATGTATATGACTAGTTTAGTTTTTTAATGCCTATACTTTAGAAACCAAGCTTATTAGCTATATTTGGAATTTGAAATTTGTAATGTAAATGAATGTAAATGAAATATGTCAACTACATTCTAGTGTGTATGTGTGTATATATATATATATATATATATATATATATGTATATTTTGTATAATATTTTTTACTAAAAGGATATATTTTATACTGATTTAAGCCTAAAATGATCTGCAAATATGCGAAAGTGTAACAATAAATCTGTGTTACTTTTTAAATATAATATTTAATATAAGTTATTAATTATGATTATTATTTAAAATAATTGTATTAAATATATGATATATTCAGTTTATAATACTAGATTCATATTTATAATTTTACAATTTATTTTTTTCAAAAATTCAGTTACATTTATAATAAAAAATATTTTATAAAATAAACTGATTATATTTTATATATTATATTAACAAAGTAAGAGATTATAATTAAATGTAAAAAATGAATATACAAAATACTAATATATAATTACATTTTTACATCTAAATAATGGTTAATATCATCTATAATAATGTTAACTAAAATCTGAAAGCATATTTATGTAATTACAGACTGTCTACTGATAGGTCTACTAGATACAAAATAATCTACAATTATTAGTTACAAATTTTAATCCGCTACATCATTGACATATTAGTTGATTGACATTATGCAATAATATATTATGTCACCTTATTTACTTTTCATATGAACTTAAATTATTTCTCAAATATATATATAGGATATAGTATATATGGATCTTAATTTATAAAGTACACTACATATATTTGTATTTATAATTTATTGGTATTTCTTGGTTATATAATACATTTACATTATATTTTTAAATACAATACATATATTATTAATATTGATAATATATTAAAAAATAATAAATTAGGCATTTATATTTAAATAAAATATTCCATGATATAATAATGTATCCATTTATAATTAAAATAAACATATAAGTGTAGATATATTCCATTTAGTTTCTTCTATGTGTTATATAAAATATGTATTTAATTATAATTATATTAAGTTATATTTGATGATAATAATAAATACATTAATGTTCAAATGGTTAATAATTATTTATCTTAGAATTTATGTTATCCTTTGCTATATTTATTTAATATTCCTCTCATTGCTAATTTTTTGAATACAGATTAAATTAATATAATTATATATATATATATATTACTTATTGTAACTTAGATGTAAATTAAAATAAATGTAGGATTTATATACTGTGGATATGTATGTATGTGTCTTCTAGACACTGACTACACTCACATTGTTTAACTTTATATACACATTTATTTATTTTATAAAATAAATATAGGTTAGGTTAAATATTACATTTCTATTTGTCATTAAATATTGTATATTAGGTATATATATTCCTATATAATATAGTGCATTGCATACCTACATATTTTATTTGTATATAATTTGAATAATATATTTATTTGTTATAGGTTATAAATTTATAAAATGTAATAGATAAGATTCAATATTAATTCAATACTAATGTATATATGTTTATATAATACATTTATAAGCCTAGGCTTATATAGCTATATTTTAAATATTTCTCACACTATTTAAGTTATCTTATATACCTAATATTTAATGTATATGACTAGTTTAGTTTTTTAATGATAATACTTTAGAAACCAAGCTTATTAACTATATTTGGAATTTTTAATGTAAATGAAGGAAGTATGTCTTTAAATTCTTCTATTTTAAAAACATTACAAATTCACTCTTAATTTTACATATACATTTATATATATATATATATATATATATAATATCTATTATACTGTGGGTATTGAACATCGTGTATTGCACGCCGTGATATACACACCATACATATATTATTATCAATAAATAATATAAACACATTTATTTACAATTGTTAATTTTATTGACATTATTATATTTATTTATAGACACATAATACATAATACATTATTAATTAAGTTAAGTAATGTTAACACATATTTTAATTAAATAATAGTACAAAAGTACAAAAACATAGTAGATAATTATACAACATAGTTATGATAATCTTCTTGGAATAATCTTACCCTTTGTAAGTGAACAATATTTTTAATTCTTTTGATTTTTCGATCATCTGTTTTAGAATATAATATTTTAACTTACATTTTATAAAGGATATGATTTAGAGTAATATTTATTATTTATATAATTATAACATTTATACTATATTTTTTAAATAAATAATATATATATATATATATTTAAATATAGGTAAGTATTCTTAATTATCTTTATTATTATTAAAAACTATATAATCGTGACTTATATCTCACCTAGACTAGGCATTGTCAGTTTACTTGAATATTTCAT
This sequence comes from Osedax fenrisi, assembly GCA_964019155.1. NCBI lineage: Eukaryota > Metazoa > Annelida > Polychaeta > Sabellida > Siboglinidae > Osedax > Osedax fenrisi. Next base: position 16,587,289 of record OZ025242.1, read on the forward strand.
ATATATATAGGTTTCACCTATATGAATACATTATTGATCTATTGTAAATATGTTTATAATCTAACTTTTTTCTCCTCGTAAAGTAGTCTGTAAGCCTTATCCGATAACTCCTGAAGATGATCATACATCTCATCGGGGGTCATCTCGTATATGCGTTTAATCTCTGCGTAATCGACGGTTCTAATGTCGTCCAAGACATCTTGAACGATGTTCGTCTGTTCTTTTTTTTCGAATAAATAACCGCCTTCATCTTCGTTAGTAATATCTTTGTATAGTGGTATTATATCCGAATACGATACATCTCCATTGAACCTAGAGCCCTGGAGGTAGCTAGGTGTTTTCCGAATACTGCGTGCATTCCCTAACAACGATTCCTTATTCGACTCTAATTTAGAGGCAGCGGCAGCTATGGCATTCCGCGCCAATATCTCATTATTGATGGTTATGTTCATCCATTCGGGCCTGCCGAGTAATGTCTCGTGTTCGAGCTTGCTGTTCTTACACTCGATCACCGGTATGCCGTAGACTTTACGCGATATACCGTTCGAATAAGGGTTTTGGATCGGTAGAAATTTTCGTTTTACGATACGTCTGATATCGTGTGTCGCCGTCGCCTGAGTCGACGGACCAGCCTTCTGCAGCAATACGATTCTGTTCGTCGGTTTATCGGACCAACTAATTTTGACGTTTTCTTTTTCATCTTGATTATGTAATTTTAACTCCGCGCACGGACGCAACATTTTAGGAGAGTTGTAGTTAGCTCGACATTTGAAATTTGACGCACATATCGCATTTTCGACCCCATTTTCACAGTCGGTAGGTCTTATATTTTTTTCGGTTAAAGGGGTTCTACGATTTTCTAAATGTATTGATGACATCTATGAAATATGGATAGTATTAATTTATTAAATAATTTTATTTAAGTTTATATATTCAATATATTATTCAATTAAATGAAACATATAGGTAGCTATAATAAATAATCTTAAATTAAATTAAACTACAATATAATAATATTATAATATAATATATATATTTTTTAATATAATATTGTAGGTTTACTTTAATATACGTTTATTTGTTGTGTATTTCATTTAATTTAAATTTATTTTCCTATCAATATATTTCCTATATTATAATATAGATTATATATTATATATTGTGGATATAAAGTATAATGAGATAACCTGTTATATATTTCGGAGTGAAAACTATAGGTACTTATATATTTATAGTTAATATTTAAAATTTTAATATTTAATTTTAGATGTAAAAACTGTATGAATGAATGATAAATTATGATAACATAAATATTTATAGGATTTAATAGAAATAGCCAATAAGAACATGACAACTCGATATTATCTGAAAGATGAATAGCAATTGGTTAATATTCAAATGAAATTACCCGGGAAATAATACCCATAATTCAAAAATGTGTAAACATTTGAAATCGTAATTAAATGTTATTATAGATTTATAATTATAATACAATTATAATAAAATATTAATTATGATCTTATAAGCTAAATATTAACATTTGAAATCATACACACCCAGGGAAATATATATATATATATATATATATATATATATATATCATTATTTAAGATTTTACCCTCTGCATCCCAAAAGGAATTACTCACACATTAGCTTATAATTTAATGATTTTTCGTTTATAAGTGGTGTTTATAAATGAATATTAAAAAAAACTCGGTATTTTAATTATATTAATAAAAATGGTTATATATGTAATAATATCCAATAAAGATGATAGGGTTTTTTTTTAATATGTCTTTATATCTTAGATTTTGAGTATTATGTTAAAATACAACATTATATAACATTTTTTATGAAAATACTTGATTAATTTTAACTAAATAAATATATTAATTTAATATATAAATTAAATAATTAATTAATATATAATATTTGTTCAATTTATTATTAAGTAGAATGTTATAAACATTGTATCCATTATAATCTATATGTATATTATAATATATTGTGGAGTATTTATTTATTTATTGATTTAAATATGATACTATTTGTAAATAAAAATAAATTATAATTAATTAAGTATAATATTACGAATAATAATTAAAATTAAAATTGTTTACCAGATTTATATAATAATTTATATACTTTATAAAATAAATATAACTTGTAATATATAATTATCAATATTTTAATACGAATATTCATTTTGTAATAAGTGCGCACACTTTTTTTTTTAAATATAAATTATTTTCACATTTCAGTAAAAACGTCTGGGACTCATACTTAATTCGTCTATATTCCTGTAGGATGTGTATATTCTTTAATATTCTATATTAGCAGGTAATCAAGAATATTTAATATTAGCAAGTAATCACGTAGGGAGAGAATATATTCACATAGGGGTTAACACTATAATATATTACCAACCACTCGGGGAATAAGTAGGGGCACTGCAACAGGGGGGATATGTAACGTAATTTAGTAATATCCCCAACCGCTGCTAGCAGTAGTATCGAAATCACTGAAATAGATTTAGGTTCGGCTCTGTTTGCATACAACAATGTTTTCATTGCTCATATTTCAATTCATATTCATATTTCAACATTTTCATGCAATATAAATTAACTTTTACTTACTAAATATATACTTATAGCATTTAAAACATAAATATCATATTTGTTTGTTATATATTAGTAATGAACACTTAGTTTTCATCATATAAATATTAATTTAAAGCATATTATTTAATATTTTAAAAGTGTATAGTTAAATACGAATTTACATTATAAACAACACATAGTTCCTAAAAGTAACCCGCTATAGGTGGCACCAGGAATTTAAATCTTTGGTTACGTGACAATATTATATTTATAAAAGTAATGTTAAAGTAAAAACATTGTCGCTGGTATTATTCGTCGTGTGAAATAGTTAGTGCGTACGTCTTCCTACTAGGCAACTCTTCCTACTTCTTCTAATTAAATTTAACCTCACTCATGTTTTATTTTCTAAATAAAAGTGTATACAATTAGGATATAGGTACCTACCTACTTATACCATGATTATACTATATTATCGCATGTGTTTAACCAACTATAATTATATCTATGGTGCCTTTTGATTAAATAATATGTTATGAAAGAGTTATTTACCTATATTAAATTATTTTATTAAATATACCTATGTTATAATATACTATTATATAGGTTATGTACAATAATAAATACAAAATATTAACTTTGATATAAATATAGAACTTGGATTTATTTTTAACTCATTTTATTAAAAATTAAAATAAGATATATCTGACTAATTAAGTTTCATAACAATTAAGACAGTGTATGCATTAATACAATGCTATAGTTGACAATTGCATAACTCACCATCAATTATTACATAATTACTATAATATGTTGTATCCTTTGGGAAAAAGCGACTACGACTTACCAATTGGTTCCAGTGAAATATACAATAAATATTATAAATATATTATAAAATTTATAGACGAATAAACTTATTATAGTAGTGTGAATTTATTTAAATTTAAATACTATTTAAATGATATAATATTACATTATATATATTTATGATATTAATGACATTTATTTATTGCCGATGATTATAAAATGAAATATACCATAAACTATTATTGTTAATATTATACAAAACATAAAATATAAACTCGAATACCGAAATATACGAGGATTAATCAAGGCCAATATTTTAGAACTTAATCGATGCCAATTTTGTATTACAAGATGTTTCATAAATATAGGTTCACATAGCGCCAGTAATAACTATGTGTTTCTAGCTTAAGTTTAAATGAAATCACACCATTAATCCATCTATTAAGGCTAACGAGTTTAATATTTAATAATTTATTCCATTAAAATAACAATATTTCGTATAGATTATGTATATATATATATTGAATAGATCGATAACGATAAAATAATAATGGCACATTTGTATTCGACGGGGATAATAAATTTAAACACGTTACACCGATGCCTAATAAATATCGTGTAGAGCTTCTATTTGAGCATCGCGGAAACGAATATCTGCTGCAGAATCTTTGGCAGGTTTTTCGTCTCCATGCAAATAAACGAATGTCCAATGGGCATCTTCTTTTGTAAACTGTCGACGAGTGATTACATTATAACTAATAGTATTATTATTATTATTTTATCAAATATAGACTTTTTACGCCTGGGTAGTCGTAAAAGCGGAGATAATCGACGTAATAATCTTTAATATATTACAATTATCGCCGTGTATTAAAATCACAATTCACTATATTGACGTAGGATGTAATCGAGTACTACGGTGTACTCGAGTGTATACTTTCGAAACCTTTCAGCTTGATCTCCGAGAGAGCCGATGAAAACAACGAAGGCGTTCACGTTAGCTTTCGCAGTCAGTTGTTCGGCGAATTGCGTCGGAGAAATTCCGTAGCGACTGTAAACATGAAATAAGAGTATATTTTCGCTTTACGTTCTCTCGTCAACTGCGCGCGTTCGATAAATTCGCGTATAAGATTACGATGATACGCGATTGATAATTATATTTATTAACGATACGTTGAAATATCGAATGCGATTCTCGTGCTCTATAATCCTTTTTTACCTGAAATTTGCGTCGCTTAGAATAACGACGAATCGTTCGTCCACTTCTTCGACCTTGGATATTTCGCTTATTGAAAAGCGAGCGGCTTCAAGGGTGTGGTCTCCGCTTAAACAGAATTGTGCATGAGCTTCTAACATCTGAAATATTGAGAAGTGTAGGAACTCAAATATAATACATCAACCCGAACTAAATGATAAATATTCGAGTGACCTATTGAATATATTATTCTCTTAGTATATATAGATTTAGTTTTTATGATATTGACTAAATAATTAAAAATGTAATCTAATATAATTTTTTTTATGAATATAAATAATGATGAATACAATATTAAAAAATACAATATTACAATTAAAATAAAATTAAAAACTTTATTTATTATAATTAATAACTTATATTAATTACCAATTATTATAAATGATATAAATGAGTCGATTACAAAATTTGTTTATAAAAAATATGAAGTTTTTTTATAAAAATGTAATAAATAATGATAAATAATCAACAAAATTTAACAATGTATAGCAAATAGTCATTGTTAAATAACTTAAATAACTTTATATGTGTACTAATTTAGTCATTTAGACTAATTAGATTATTTTGTAATAATAATGATTCTATTTTTTTTTTATTTTGAATATTAATAATATATAAAATGGTAAAATTTAATTAAAATAATTAAAAGATATAGGATAATTAAATTTACTTACTAATTTACTATATTTTTCTAATGAAATATATATAATTAAAATTAAAAAATAAGATATTAGTATATAAAATAGAGATGTGATAGAATATTTTGTTATTATATAATATATATTACTATTTTAAAAATGAAGTAATTAATTAAACATTATAAGTGGTTATAAATAGTATATCATTAATAGTTGTATCGTTGTTTATTTCATTTAAAATAATATTATGAATTTATAAAGTTGAAATTATTTAATACGTAAACATATATTACACTAAAATGATATAATATTAATCTCAGAAATTTATTTAAATTGATTTAAATCTAAAATTTAATAAAATAAAATAGCTTAAAAAAAATCTATAGTTTACGAGTGTTAACAAATTATCTAAAATAGAAAATATTGAAAATAATAATGATAACTGGAAATGAAAACGATAACTGGAAATCAATTCGACGAAATATTATTTTTATTTTTGTGGAGTCCTTTCATCCCATCCGGGAACTTAGATGAACTTTTCACTTATAACCATAAACTGCTCTAATGTGTCTTCTAAGCCGCTCTCGTGTTAAACCATCCGTGCTTTTAACGAGAGCCGATAATTTATTTATACACAATTATATAGGATCACTTCTAAATATTATTTACGACCTATTTTAATGTTCCGTATGAGGCTCGAACTCGCGTCCTACTGCTCGCGTGCGTGACTGAGCCGTACGGGAAGTTTCGAGAAATAAATAATATTATTCGTAACCTCGAGGACGGTGAGAATTTCTTTTTTATTCTTCGGAGGCGAGTCTGCTTTTACGAATTCGAAGTTAAAACCTTCTCCGGAATGTCCGACGATTGAATACTATTGGACGGCGGTAAGAGAATAATGTTTGCGATATCATCGGTTAAATTAATATTATTAATCGTTAGGGGCGCTGCAACAGGGGTGGACAGTGGGGATATGTCCCCCCCCACTTTAAAATCTAGGGGGATCTCCTATGTATTGGTCCCCCCCCCCACTTTTACCACACAATTTATTTCGATTGTTTGGTCTTCCCTACATACACACCATCGTTCCAGCGCCCCTATTAATTGTGCGCGTGTGTGTATCTGGCATTCCGAAACGATAGCGGATCGCTGGTTTTAGTAAAAACTACTTTTATACTTCTATGACTTATGCTAGTGACATAATACAATCATTTCTATTATATATCGTAATCGATAATCATATATTTGCTTATGAATAAATATCAATAAATGTAGAATAACATACAGTACCGCTATAGAAATTACTCCGAATAATGCGGCCGACGTAATATAATAGAAATATGTATGTATAGAATTACGCCTAACGTTGATCTTTTGTTCGAATCCTTGAAAAGCCTCCATCACCATTAGCATAGCTTCCATCTGTCTGTAAATTACCAACACATGCATATCGTTATTAAATTATTATCGTATTACTATTATTTTATTATTATTTTCTTCCTGCACGAGTAAAAACTACATGACCCTATTTTAGTGCATAATAAACCTAATATCATCATCATCATCATATATATATATATTATATGTAAAAATCGTTTGAAAGATAAGGTGTCACATGATCTACTATCGTGAATAATCGTATGTAATGAATTGCATGCATTTGATCGCGCTGATTGTATTTACGATTACTTTCAGGGTTATTTACATTACACCGAATGTCAATCTTAAGGTTAGTCGATGTAAATCACCCGCATAATGAATGTCCACATTGAAGTCTGATTTTGAAACTTAATTTAATATTAAAAATTCAAAAATACCGAATACAAATTAAATATTGGAAAAATAAATACGAATAATTGTATACTACTTCAAAAATTATTCATAATTATTTAAAATTAATTAAATAATGAAAAAGGTGTGAAACTGTTTTAAATTTAGTTGGTTTATTATTAATTTTAATATAGACCAACACAATTCTAATAACAACCAATAAATATTAGAAAAACCCAAAAAATCAACATACAAAATGTTCTATTAATATTTTATAGTTTCGAATAATTTTGATCTATTTTATAATTTTATATTTCGATTCGAATCAAACTTTTTATTTTTTAACAAATATTTGATTGTACAGTTACTATGACGGATAACATATCGATGGATTATATTATTATACATATATAATGTATAGGTTCTACTTGAAATTAAACGGGCATTCTAAAACTATATAGATATCATATTTTCGTAACATATTCGAAGTAGAATAAATTAATTTCTAATAGTATAAATTAAAATTTAATAAAAAATCAAATTTATTAACAAATATTTAATTGTACAGTTACTATAGCGGATAAAATATCGATGAATTATATTATTATACATATATAATGTATTGGTTCTACTTGAAATTAAACGGACATTCTAAAACTATATCGATATCATTCGTACGTAACATATTCGATTTATAATCAAGTAATTTCTGATAGAAATAATTGTAATTTAATCACACACACAATTATTTATGTATATATACATATATACGTATTATATCTGAATAATCGCGTATGAATATAAATTATATTGCAAATTATTTAAATGCATCACTAATCACTGAATGTAAAGAGCATATAACTTTATATAAAAATAACTCAATAGATAAATGATAATTATATTACAACGACTCGTTGAACGAGTGTAGTGAAGCATGACTGCGTTGGTTCCCATAATATGTGTCCCTATATACAGTATAAACATACATATGTTTATACAAATATACTATATTATATAGTATCTACAACCCAATTTTATATCTATGTAATTGTATATTTGCATTATAATAGAAATGTATGCATATGTGTAATAAACATAATTAGTATTACACTAGTTTGTTTTTAAAAATTATTTTTGTATTTTATTATATGGTATTTTGATTGACAGTATAAGTCAAAGGACACGTGTCCTTGATTGCAGTCTAGTTTTTAAATATATGTTGGTTACTTTTGATTGGCCGCTCTTATCGCATAAACCATAAATTTCATCTATATAAATTATTGAAAAACAGTGTTATGATATATGTTAACAGTCATTTTTGCACCTCTTTTGTATTCATTATTTTATTAGAAATAGGCAGTGTTATAAAATTAATTTTTATAAATTATAAAATTACGCTTTATATATGTTTTTAGCATATGATTTTTTGACATATCATAAATTATACATGTAGTAATCTATTTTTTAAATATAACTCTTTTTTTTTTAAATTTTTATTTTAAAGACCGTGAATCCCCTAATATATATAATAGTCAAGTAAAGTATCATATATTTATAAATATATAAAATAATTTTCCGAATTAATTTTATTGTAAATGTTTAGAATAAATGTACTCATAATAATTATTTTGGAAAATTGAAATGACTAAGTGTAGATTACCTATTCAAATCTGATAAAACAAAATAGTTTATGTTATTTAGTATCTATTAACAAATTATAAATTGAATCAATCTAGTAATACCATACGAAGATCATTTATGGCACTATATAAATTGAAAAATAATTTATAGTGTTTTTTACTGAATCTAGATAAAAATAACAGAAAAAAAATAATATATCTAATATATAAAAATCTATTAATAGCACTGTTATGCATACCATAATATCACTAATTACACTTTACACCGATTGTCAAAATTAATCTGATTAATTATAATGATCAATAATTATTGATACCAGAATTGTTTTTTTACAAGATATCATATACAAATATCATCTGTAATTAAATTATTATCAAACTATATATAATATTCAATTAATATATTAATTTTCTACATTTCGAATAATACAATAATGGGGTAGATAGTAAACTGACGACAACAATAATGGTGTTATGTAATAAACCTAGTGAGTCTTCGATCGTGTCCATTGAATCTGTACATCGACCCACTTACGTCGCATACTAATCGTAGAGTTTTCGGTTTCAGTTGAGGGGCTCCCACCTATGGACATTATTACGCTAATATTAAACTAAATGTTAATTATGTGAGATGAAATTATATATAATATAGAATCTATACTACACATTTAATTAAAAAAGTATGGTATAATTATTAAATAGATATATATATATATATATATATATATATATATATCATTAACATAAAAATACTTTCGGTGTGTGTAAATCGCAACTTATTTATATTCGTTTACTATTATTTATATATTTCTGTCATATTATTTATTGTTACCCGTCGTTTTGAATCTATTCAATAAACTATTATCTATCTATCTATCTATAAGTTATAACATGGGCTCCCTCAGTTTTAGTGGCCAATTCATTACGGTGAAGTAAACGCAATTAATTATCGAATAACTCAGATAATTCTTCCAATCCCAATTATTTAATGGTGCCTGAATATTTGAACTAGATCTTTACGACTCACATCAGAGGCATCAAAACCAGGCTTGTTCGACGGTTGTTTTGATGGTTTATTTGGTATTTTGGATTCATTGATTTCGTATATAAAATTATTGATAAATATATTAATTTCAATATTATATCATTTAAAATTAGTATCAATATTAATAATAATAGTATATATTATGTCTATTATATAAATTATACCTTATCATTTTAAATTATATAAGGCAGTGTTGTTGGTTTTTATAGTTTTTAAAAAACCAAGAAAATCAAATAAACAAAAAAACCAAATCAAAAACAACAAAAATCAATAACCCTGGTATGAATATTATTAATAATTGTATCGATTATGTGTATTATATAAATTTATTCATTTAATAAACAAGCCTGGTCGAAATAAAAATATAATTTGGATAGAATTTGCTGAATCCTTGTATAAATTATATTATAATACTTTTAAATATAATATACACGAAATATCTAATAATAATCATATATCTAGAATTATTGATTACAAATAACATTCAATTTATTAATAACAATTATTTATTAGATAAAAAAACCAATTTTTTTCACCAAAAAACCAAATAAACCGGTTTTTAAAAAAAAAACCATAAAACCAACAACCCTGACTACAACACATGGATATCAATGATGGCAAGCACTACCAACATTGTTTATATAGTCAACAATATTTAATTTCTTTAATTCGTATATGAAATATTATTATTTTTGTTTTATTTAACATTTTTCCTTCAATCGTAGAATCATTATCACCACGAAGGTGACAGCGGACAATACTAGACGGATGATTCGCTACGAATATATTAATCTGGAATTTGATAATAACCATTTTAGAAAATACCCTATTATTATCATTATTATTCGAATCATTTTATTTTATACTTTCCATTCTATATTGGAGTAAATCTAAAGACTTCATCAATAAAGCTGTGTGCGTACTGAACCTCCGGAGGTTGAACTCCTCGTTTTCTGAACACCGTTTTCTCGCCGGCCAAACTTTCCACTAGTTTTGATTCGTCGAGGTCACCCGATACCTGGTTCCGGAGCCATTTTCTCTCTTCGCTCTGCGCCTGTAGGGAGTGGGGCGGGGTGGGTAGTTTAGGGGTGGGGGAGAGAGGACGGGTCGGGGGTGTTCACCTGTAGAGATTGCAGCATCGATCTGAGGGCTACGATTTCGGATTTCACCTATAATGGGCGTAATATTTTTAATTAATTTATAACATAACGATATATCGGCATGATAATATATGTTTATTATAATTATATAATGTAATTACTATATATATATATATATATTGTAATAAATAAATAACTAACAAATATTTAAGGGGCCGCGAAACCTTGGTCACTTTACATTTAAAAGATAGGGACAAAGATGGATCTAATATAATCATATCATTTCTTAAGATTTTTTTTTTTTATTAAATAGATAGTATTCATATTTATAAAAGTTATTTAGTGCCGATATTGTTAGTTGATGGAAAATTAAGAAAACGAGTATATACTAAGGATTTTACTAATACAAATATTTTCAAATTGAAAAATATACATGATTTTGTGATATTATGTAATATATATTTATCTATAGAATTTATGCATATATTTTAATTATCTAATATATTATTAGAAATATTATATATATATACTCAGAAAATGTAATAAAGATCTATATAAGGGTTGAAAATTGAGGAGAGTTTTAAAAATGGAATAACATTTTCTGAGATATAGTTTACTAAAGTTTTAGTTGTATATTTTGAATAATGATAATATGTACATTTTTTATTTACGAGCTGATGTTTTAAAATTCAAATTTATTTTACTTATATTTACTATTAAATAACATGCTATATATCATAATTTAGATAATAAACTAGGTTTTATATTTTAAATTAAACTTAAATAAAAAAAGAAATAAAAAATGGTGGTTTCGCCACTCCTTAAAGTGATAATTAGATAATTATCGATAATTATTGATTGATTATAATCAATGCGGTTTTGATTGAGATACGAGAGATTAACGAGACAAAGTGACAGATCTGAATCGCTAGGTAAACGTATAGAATGCCGGGCTCGCTCGACACGGATAACCAACGTTGACGGAGAATTGTTCGTAGATTTCGGACGAGAACTTTGACATGTTGATGTCAGTGAGGCGTTGCTCGAAAGCTTTACGATTCATCTCGCGGGCGGCCTTCTTCACGTGGTCGGGCACCGCCGCTTTCACTTCGTCGGAAACCTGCAGGAGCCATCGGCAGACGGGGCGTTGAAGTTATTATAAGTGGGAATGTTAGATGTATAGATATAAATTAATTTATAAAAATTCATTAATATATTAATATATATATATATTTATAAAGAATATATTGATATATGCTAAACTATTCATAAATGAAATAGGGGAATTGAATACAAACTAGTCCGACATCAAGGGAAGAAATAAGTATACAATACAATTAAAACAGATTGATAAATAAAGTATTTCGGGTAGATTGTAATATTAAAATGAACGTAAATAAAATTCAACAGGCGTATCTGAATAAGTAAATAATTATAGTGAAATTCCTAAAATAGATATTTAGACATCTAGTAAAGCTAAGTTTAAAAGTATCGATCATACGACCTCCTTAAAATGCATATACATATATAAGATATATAGGATATGTCCTATTATTAACAACAGATTATTATTATTATTTGCATTATAATATCGTTATACTAATCTTCAGACTTTCATTAACTCATCACATCTATTCCACTCCCAAGAAAGACCTAGTATACCTAGCCTAGTACTACCACTGTCACCCACCTGTATAACTATTACTTCTACCCGCTTCCTACCCTAGTGACTACCACCGCTACTATTGCCCCTGCCTATATGATTGACTACTATTACTAACTACTACTGCCTCGTAGAGTGATTACCTCTACTACTGCCTACCTGAATGATTATAAATTCCCCCATACCTGAGTGACAGTGTGTCCGGCGTCCAGTCGATAAGGCCAACCCACCCTTAACTACCGCCCCCCTTAACTACCCCGCCGCTGCCGTACCTGAGTGACAGTGTGTCCGGCGTCAAGTCGATAAGGCCCCCCCCCCTTAACTACACCCCCCCCCACCCTTAACTACCCCCTTACCACCCCCCGCCGCTGCCGTACCTGAGTAACGGTGTGTCCGGCGTCCAGACGATAAGGTCCGCCCACTCCTCCTAGCCCAGCGGTATCGCTGCCCCCGGTACCGCCTGCCCATTGGTTACCCCCCGTATGGGGCGTGTTGTCTGCGTCCACTTTGCCGTGCTTCGGACCAGAGGGCGTCGGGGGGAGACCTTGCTTCTCTATCGTCAGCTGTAAACGTGTGTAGGTGTTTAGGTGTAGGTGTGTAGGTGTGTATGTATGGGTGTGTGTGTGTGTAGGTAAGTATGTGTGTGTAGGTGTGTATGTGTGTAGGTATGTGTGTAGGTATGTATGTAGGTGTGTAGGTGTGTATGTATGTGTATGGGTGTTTGTGTAGGTAAGTATGTGTGTATGTATATATGTATGTTTGTAGGAATGTATATATACATGTTTGTAGGAATGTATATATATATATTTATATATATATATATATATATATGAGTATACATATGTATGTATGAATATAGGTATGTATGCAGATATGTAGGTATGTGTATGCGTGTATGTGTATATATATATATGTATATATGTTAGTATGTATGTGTGTAGGTAATTTTGTTAAGTTGACTCGCGACATTCACAAGTTTACATGTATAAGATAGGGAAATAGACTCTTTTTAAAGGGTATACATTTTTAATTTGTATTCTTTTTTATATATTTATTTTTAATATATCAATAATGTTTAGTTACATTATAATTACTATTGAATATTATGTAGTGTATTTATATTTGTATAAAATTTACATATATATACATTTAAAAAAATATTATACCTGCTTTAATTTATAATATTTTCGTATATATCTATAAAAAAAATTGAAATTATTTATGATTAATATTTTTTATACCTGCCTTTAAAAACATGTTTTTAAGTTGAAGTAAAAGTAAGCATTATTATATGTGTGATCATATGTCATGTTAGCTCGAATAGTGTAAAACATCATTGTGTGTACATTGAATCTATACTTAATAGTATAACAAGTGAAACCACTGTGTGAATAGTGCTATGTTTACTGCATATAGATCCATTAATTGCCGTGCCCATTAACTGCCGCGCCCATTAATTACCGCGCCCATTAACTGCCGTCCCCATTAACAGCCGCCTCCATTAACCTGCGGGTCTAAGTCGCTGTGTCCGATGAGTCTCTGCCAGGAGTCTAGCGAGGCGCTCAGGTGAAGGTCGTTCGTCTGCCACTGATGACACTCTCCGGTCAGCTGGTCAACGCTGACCAGGCAGGTGTTGCTGCGGCCATCGCTGGCACCGCTGGTCATCGATGCTCTACACAGAAGTAGGTCGTCGGACTGGTGTCTACGGGGCGGGGGGGGGGGGTTGATGATCGTCAAACGACGTATTAAAGGGGTGTCATACCAACTCGAACGCAATTATTAACTCTAATAATTAGAGGTTAAAGTTTAACTTTAATATTTAAATCCAATATTTAAAATAAATTAAATGCTTATCTGTAAAAGGGGTTTCACACCGACTCGAACGCAATTATTAACTTTACAAAAAGTAGGTGTAAAACCTTTTTTTAAAAATATAGTTAAACTTTAACCTCTAATAATTCGAGTTGATAATTGCGTTCGAGTTGGTGTGAAACCCCTTTAAGGAACAAAATATTAACATATATATATATATTAGATATTATATAATATAATACATTAAATTCATGACTATACAACTGCAATATTTAATAGTATTATAATAATTATCAAAGCCCTTTGGTATTATGAAATAGTCATGTTACATAATACTACTGCATAATAATAACCTCTGTGTTTTCTCTACAGGTACATAAGAAAACGTGGAGTTACGCATGTCTGTGATCTCCAGTACACTGGATACATTATCTGTTTGATCTGTAGGTGTGTGGGTGTGTAAGAGTGTGTGTGTAGGTGTGTGTAGGTATGTGGAGGTGGGGGTGTATAGGGATGTGTGTGTATAGGATCTATACATGTCATCGATATAAATAAAGTGGATAAGCAATTGAATGTAGTGTATGGCACTATCTGCTATGGGCGCTAAGGGTGATCATAGGAAACGAAATTTGTGAGATTTTTAAGTATACAAAATGCTCTAGTAAATATCTTATAGAGAATACATAAAAAAGTAAGTTACAAACAAATTTGACCCAATTTGAACAATATTTGATATTGCGCCCACACTTTTAAGATTAAGTATAATTTGCATTGAAAAAGATACAATTTTTATTGTTTTTTACTAAAATATATAAATATTGGAATTAAAACACAAATAATGAATATATTTTGATGAAACATTGGAAAATTGTTTATCATATAAATATATAATGAAATAATATAACATTTTATTTGTAAGAAAAAAATCCTAGAAATTGCGAGGATTTTCCTAGAAAGGCAAAAGTACTTGTTTTTTCCAATTAAAATATTTAAAAAATTTAAAACATATATAAATACAATATAAATGAGATATAAAAACTAAATAAATACTTTATTTACAAAAAAAAATAATCAGTTTTTCTTAATAATCATTTTTGCAAAAAAAATGGTTTTTTTTCCCCTAGAAATGAATGAGTAAACAACATTTGATATTTGACTATAGAATATAAAATGTTATATTCCTTAATCATTATATCCTTAACATTATTAATCATTTGTTTCATTATGTTTCGGTTAAATGAAGCTCTTTCACTAGTCTGTGAGATAACATGATATATTATTCTACCAAATATAATATAAAATAAAAGTAAACATATGGTTTTTTAAATCATAAATATGTAGTTATCTTATATTATAAAATAATATACATCAATTAAAAATATAGATTTCATAATGAATTATATATTTATTTTACCATAACATGAATGATAAACATGTTATAATGATATAAATGATACTGTAAGACCTATTTTAATGGAGCGGACGAGACTCGAACCCGTGTCCTACTGCTTGTGTGACCGACGCCTTAGCTAACTGAGCCACACACACAGTTATTATAGTGCTAGTGTATGTGTGTGTGTGTAAGTACATTACCATTGCCCTGCTTCGGCTGCTGGTGGTGGTGTGGCAGAGAACGAATGATCTGCTGACCTATATGGACAGTTTTCATGTCCTTCAAGTGGACGATGTCCTTCCTTTGGGCACTCTTCAACGATATCGACTGCGGGGTGGGTTCGGGGTCATGTGACATGCGTAGTAGACATCGTGTGACAAGTACATGCTCGTATGTGTGTGTTCGTGTATTAGTAGAAGTACCCCCTCATTCCATATCTGTATATTCTGATAATGACTAATGAAATACCTATTTAACTAAACATTATTCAATCTGTTAACATCTATATACGATGACACTCTATAATCCAGTGTCTAGAGAATTGTTCTATAGATATTATTTAAGTATTTAATAGACTAATTGTTATTATTATTATATATTCACTAAGTTTGAGCAAGAGAAGTAATAAGTTTCGCAATCTTAATGGAAATAACACACCCTCTACTCCGAGGTAATACTTCATGACCGTGGGGGCGTCGATAACGATAAGGGGGCGGAGCTACTGTTATAGAGTGATCTAAAGAGAATATCGGTAGTAGTTGCTACTCCTAGGTATTATCTACTCGTTGATTGGCTAACATTTTCACCGTGTTCAGCGATTATTGCGTAACTATCTGGACCGGAGAGCAGCGATTCGTTAGGTTTCAGGAACGACGACCCGGTGAAGTCATCTGAAGGTCGAGCGTAGAGGTCAAGTAGGTAGGAGTATAGGTTTGCGTGTTATCACAATATTTGCACATACATTAATAAATATAACGATCATAATAATTTTATTATATTTTTATTTAACAAATTTATCTGATATACAATAATTAGCAGCCATTTATTAAATATCGGATTTATTTTGAAATATATATAAATATATAAATTATACTAGATTTATTTGATTACATTAGACATATATAGCATATATCATATTGGATGTTTAATACTATATTTTTTTTTAATACTATATTAGATATTGTATATGATAATGATGTGTTGTGTTAGCACTTAGCAATGGTTATACCAACGACTGATGTCAGCGTGAACTTGATGAATGGAGAAATTATCTTCCAAGTCTTTAGTCAATAAATACTCTCTGTTTGTGTGAGATGGCATTAGTTAGGCTGATTCATAACTATTATTATAGGTTATTTAATTTGTATTGAATAATAATTAATTATGATAGCACTTTATTGTGACCAAATAATGGTAAAGAGTTGTGGCTAATTCTAATGAGTAATATTCTATGAATCATAAGTTATTATTCATAGCCGGCATGAATCATGACTTATTATGATACTGATGCTAGAAGTTATCCAGAAAGTGGGACTAAAGGAATCTGTATATGATATAAATATACTTAAGTATACTTGAATAGTATACAATGTTGCTTAGCTGAGACTACTGATAAGGGATGATGAGGTGATATAAGAGCTGATAGCGTGGCATAATAAATGGAGGTAAGGGATGATAAATGGAGATAAGGGTAGATTATAGGAGATAAGGGATTGTAAGGGATGATGAGGTAAGGGGAGATGAGGGAATATTATGGGAGATATGGGATGATAAATGGTGGTAAAGGGAGATAAGGGTAGATTATGGGAGATAAGGGATGATAAGGGATGATAAATGGAGATAAGGGTAGATTATAGGTGATAAGGGATTGTAAGGGATGATGAGGTAAGGGGAGATGAGGGAATATTATGGGAGATATGGGATGATAAGGGATCATAGATGGAGATAAGGGTAGATTATGGGAGATAAGGGATTATAAGGGATGATGAAGTAAGGGGAGATAAGGGTAGATTATGGGAGATAAGGGATTATAAGGGATGATGGAGATAAGGGAAGATAAGAGGTGATAGCTAGGGATGATAACGTTGCATTGAGATCGGTCAGCATCCACTGATTGCGTAACAGATTGTGTACCGTGGAGATGTGGAACGGAGTGGTCAAATGGACACTCAGCTTTCTGTCCACGAACAGCAACTCTACTTCTGGGCTATGGGCAGGGGTCAAGGTTAGATTGGGTCAAGGTCGCTGATGAAGTGTAGAGAGAACACAGTAAGCTTGTTCGTGAGAAGAATAAGCTATATTAACACTACATGTATATGTATTTTCGCCTAGGCATATAATTAATTTAAATAAATCTGATTATTTTAACATAATTAATCAATAATTAGGCTATTGAAAGCAAATTTAACACAGAATTAATGACTTTTTAGAATAGTGTATATAAATAAATTAAATCTACTTTTTAATATTTATGACATAGCAACTATACATTATTTTATAGTATATCAATATACCATTATATATAATACAATATTTTATTATGGTAGTAAAAATTTAACAATTCTGGAAAATATATAGATGTCTAGGAATTTAGGTTGTTTTCACAAAGCACACTGAATTACTCAGTGTGGGTGATCAATATATGTTCACATGGCATATTAACCATACACACATTTATACCCACATATATGTGAAGGGTTTTCACAAAGTTCACTAGACTCTAAGCAATCATTAGATATACATTCCACCATTAGCCAATAGCATGCTAGTAATTATTAGTTACATTAAATTAATAACATTCACTAAATGATTTAGTAGGTATATGACTATCAAGTATATTAATGTATAATATAATGGAAATCTAAATATATATTATTATTTAGTAGTAATACAACCAATTATAGAATAAGTATTGAGTAATTACTATTAATATTAATGATTACAATGTATGAATGACAATCATGATGTAACATTGAATGGTTTGTTACATAACAATATATTAGAGTGCCTTCATGAACACCTTCCACATATTATCTGAATTACTCTGGTTTCTCTCCCACATAACCATTATTATTAATATATTGTATACAATAATATATAGTGTAGATATAATTGAGAGTGGGGTATTATATAGAGTAATTGCACTTCATTTATAGCATTTGTAATCATGTGTTTAATGATAACAACGTGATAAATATATAAATACAATATTTAAAGTATTTATGTATATATTTAAAACATTTATTAAATTTTGTTTTCATAAATTTTCATTATTAATCTTCATAATTATTGACATTTAATTGATTTATATATTATAATAAAAATGTATAATAATGCTTTGAAAACAATCATGGCTTCTTACTTATTACCTATGAATCGTAGGCTATGAATCATAGGCTATGAGTCATATGCTATGAGTTATATGACTATAATCATTTGTAAAATAATATCTGGGTAGATTATTGCTCGTGTGAAAGCGATCGGTAGGTAGACAGATATATTACCCAATGTAGGACCTACACTGTAGGTATATATTCATCGTAGTCACATGATGTTTTGTGTACCCAGTTAGGTAGCCAGTTTAATTACCCAAACCTCGAGGTGGTTATACTTCAACCCAGCGTAGGTACAAATATAGAATTATATATGCACATAAATCTGTCGTGTGAATAGGCCCTTACTTTACGATACAAATATATTTTTTAAAATAAGTTTTTTAGATTATTGTCCATATACAAATTATTTTCCAAATATGAACACAGGCATAACATTTAAAATAATATATCTACAATAGTAACGGTATAATAACATTATTTGAAAAGTAAAACAAATTTTGGTAACAAAATTATGGATTATATGATTTTATTCGAAAAACAAAATTTAAATGTTGTAAACACAACTTTTCTCAAAAACAATAATTATATTTTTGATGTAGACTAGAAGAGAAATAAAGTTTAATTTCAAATATTATGTTGATAATGTGTTCGTGTATATATAGTTAACCTGTCCTGCTTGTAACAGAGGATAACTCCATCATCATTAGTGATCATTGTGCTGGGTTTCGGCTGTTTTAGTAGAGGTGTTAGTAGAGGTGTTGTATTAGAGGTGTTAATGTAGGTTTAATGAACTTTAATAAAAATTAAGTTATTATCAATTACAAATATTATCAAAGGTATGAAAATGGTTTTGTGAAGATTTAGGCATAGGTCCAATTAAAGTTAAGTGAAGGTTTAGGTGAAGTTCATATAAAACTTTAGTGAATGATGGTGATAGTTATATCGAAGGTATAGGCAAGGGTTATTGAGGCTTATTGAAGGTATAATTAAAGTTTACAGAAGGTATAAGCAGAGGAAGGTATACGAACACTTTTCGAAGAGAATGAGGTCAGTAAGGACTTAGTGGTCCTATTGACTAGAGATCCAGTGGTCAGTTGAAATGTTTGACCGCTTCTCCAGTTAATCGCTAGGAACGTGTTCGACTGAGAGGTGATTGGTTACTATTAACGTAGCATATAGAGTAGGGTGGGTAGAGTACTAACTAGGTCATAGCTATGCAGGGGATGTTGTATTAACTAGGTCATAGCTATGTATGAGTATGTTATATTAACTAGGTCATAGCTATGTATGAGTATGTTATATTAACTAGGTCATAGCTATGTAGAGGGGTATTGCACTAACTAGGTCATATCTATGTAGAGGGGTATTGCACTAACTAGGTCATAGCTATGTAGGAGTATGTTGTATTAACTAGGTCATAGCTATATAGGGGCATGTTATATTAACTAGGTCATATCTATGTAGAGGGATGTTATATTAACTATGTCATATCTATGTAAGGGGGTGTTATATTAACTAGATCATAGTTATGTGGGAGGATGTTGTATTAAATAGGTCATATCAAGATAGAGTGAAATACTTACTAGGTTGTAGGGATTATACACATATTATATACTAAATTTGTTTTAGAGGGACGTGTGGTTGTTATACTAAATACGGCATATGGGGACATTGCACTAACTAGGCCATAGGGGAATGTGTATGTATTCTAATATCACGTATCCGTAGTAATCAGAGCTACAGAGAAATAGAGAGTGGTGGTAATACTCTATGCCTGGCAGCCATAGAGCTAGAGAGAAATAGAGTGGAGGTAATACTCAATGCCTCATAACGTAAGCCAATGCGGAAAGCTGAAATACAAAATCAGCCATTTTGAGGTGACCAAATATTAAAATATAATATTCTTATGATCATAACTTTTTTATTATTAATTATATCAACAAATTAAAATATTAAACTTATATTACTTTTTAACCCTCTTTCCAATGGTATTATTAATTTTATTCTAGCTACAAAATAAAATAAAATAGGTCAAATCTGCCATTTTGAGGGGACCAATTTAGATTGACGCCTTCCGCATGTCAGATACCCTGTTTACTACTCTATTTATCTCTAGCTCTATGGTAGTAATAGGTCAGCAGTTGTACTAACTAGGCCGTCGTGGAGCAGCACCTGTTCGGCGTCTAGTTCACCGAGGCTGAGGTGTTGCGTACGCGAGGTGCTCATCGGCCGCGGTAACGACTCGTAGAGGTCGTGAACCCTGAGGTGACCTCCAGTCGCCGACATCAGCGTCAGAGGCGGTCCCATCAGTACGTGGACGCACGGCTCATCCGTTGAAGTAGCTGCGATCGATCGAGTGTATCCAGTGATAAGATAGTGATCGAGTGTATCCAGTGATAAGATAGTGATGAGATATGCGTAAGATAGTCTACTGTGTATTCTATAGCTGCTTCAACGCCGATACGATACAGCCCCCCCCCGATATGGGCCCACTTTATATAGCCGAACATAATGATATCGTCGAACGTAATAATCGGCCACATTCATTGGCTATATCAGTGATTCCCAACCTTTTTCATCGTGACCCATTTTTTGATAATTCTTAATTTAAAAATATACCATGACCCAATGAAAAAATTAATTGGTAATTTGAATTATTAAACTTTAGTCCTAAATTATAGATTTGTATTAAACTGTATATAAAAAGTGAGCATTTTTTTCAATATAAATTGTTTTTTAGAAATTACCCCATGACTCAAACAAAAACCCAATGACCCAATAGTAGGTCATGGTCACCCATAGGTAGGGAACCACTGGGCTATATGATTACAGATCGATATAGGCCAGGTCGACGATGGCTTATGACTCATAAGATATGAGTGCGTTTATATATAAATTGACTTGTCCGATAGCTAAGGTATATTCTAGAATGAATAATTCGAAGCTCTTGATATCGGGCTGCTTTTTGACATGGAAACGGGTTAACGGCTTCGCTATGCCTAAGAGAAATCCACCCCGATGCTCCTTATCGATGTTAATTAATAACCGCGAGAATATGTCATAGTATAAAAGTGATGGTTAGCTACTAAATAAAGAATGAGTCACCACAATCTGTAATCGTTGTACCGGCGTAAAATTCACTCATTTTATAACTTATATAATCTAAAGTATGATTATTATACGACGTATTATATGATATATATTTCGAATAGAATTGCTAACCGTTCATATAGAAATTATTAGTTTATTAACGTATTACATTATGACTCACTTATTAATTATTCATAAAATAATATTGGGTGATATGTTAAACGGATTAATTTAGTAATACATTGATTAATTTAGTATTGAATTAATTAATGTAGTGATCAAACATTAGTGATACATTATCACTGATAATAGAAATAATGAGATGATGTTACGAACTTGTGCACAGATTGAGAATTCGTTCGTTTCGGTATCTCATCGGAAAGTGGAAAGACTTCAAAAGCATGCTGAACTGAGAACTGCGTCTATTCACGCTTTCCAGCGGTAACACATCGATTCTGGTGTCTTTGCAGGGCTATACGAGCGAGCGTGTGTGTGAATAAAGAGATATCGCGTTGGATGGGTCTAAACGATACTAACCTTAACATTAATATTCGTAACTTTCACGTCGAAATCGGTTATTTCTTGTTTTTTCGAAATCTTTGATATTTTCGTGAAATCCGGTAGAGGATGTCTGGAAGGTATTGTGAAATAATTACTATGAAATAGAATACAATTATTATAATAGTCATTATTATGTTTGAATGAATGAATTTTATTTTTTACCGAATATTGGCTATAATAATCGGAGGAGTAACCAGAAGCTATTTTTAGCTTATACTAAGGATACCCTTAATAAAATAATAATAATAATAATAATAGTAGTAGTAATGGTATAATGGTAATAGTCGAGATATGATAATATATCTTATTTCGATAATGAAGTCACATAACGTAACATAATATTTTTTATAAATTAAATCCATAATATCAAATAAATTACATAATAAATACAATATGAAAATATGTTACGACTGAAATAATATAAATTTATTATTAAATTATCTTTTCATTATGTATATGAGAAATTTTATCAATCGTAATAAATTAAGTATATGAATTATTCAATCTAACTTTTTTGATAATATATATATATATATATCAGACAAATATAAATTATTTTTATAAACTTATAAATCAAAGAGCATTTTAAATATTCAAATTAAGTAAACAAAATAAAAATAACTGGACTAAATTTTATAATTCATTTTAAGAAAAATATATTTCTTAAACTTTTATTTGTCTAAAATTATATATTTTATAATATAATTTCACATTATTTATATGTTTATATACAAACTTATTAGTAAATTAAATTATAAAAATGAATATTTTGTTTACAAATAATTTAGTATTAATTTGATAATAATTACAAGTTATAAATGGTTCTTATATTATTGATATGACTATTCTCCTTAATTTCACTATTATATTTATTTAATATTTATATTTAAATTCTATTATAAATATTACTATTAAAATATACTCATAAGATAACAACATTATATCAACTATTTAAATATTACATTTTTATTAATTAATTATAATTGAATAAAATGTGGTTTCATCAGCATGTCATCTCATGTATTTACATGTAAATATATATGTGCTATATATATATGTGTGTGCATTAAAATAGTGCAAATACTATTCATTGACTTCAGTGTTATATATACAGGATGTATATCTCTATAAAATCATAGAGATAATTTTAATATATTATATATATATTATAATAATTATATATATATATATATATATATATATATATATATAATATATATAATTTATATATAATAATAATCAAAAACATTTTATTATTTTTTTCCTGGAATTTTTATAGAAATACTATTTTATTTATTAGTACTAATTATATTTATGCCTTTATGTTAGCATGCTTATGTTAGTTATATAGGTTACTAATAATTAATAGTACAACTATAATGAAAATAATAAATGTAATACATAGAGGTTGTGGTAATATAATGAATCATTATTAATGATAGATAGATCAAAAGTTTATTGTATTACTGGTTATATATAAAAAAATAAAAAATACTATATAACATATATAAACAGAATATATAAAGGTGATAACAGTTATATAAAACAACATGATACACAAATAAGAAATAAACGAGAAGTAAAATAGAAATAAAACATTGGATTATAGAGGAGCCGTTGTACAAGATAACAACATGCAGAGTATACAATGCATGTGATATGCAATTAATGACGAATCTATTTGGTGATCAAGTAACATAATTAATAATTGTGAGTTTATTATCTTTATAGACAATATAATAAATATAATACTTGTTATTATCTTAATACATTTATTTGTTTAGTTTTTATAAAAAATACACAATAAATTACTTTTCAATTTATATGGTGTCTTAATAGTAGGTAATGGTGAACCTTCTGAAATTGAGAACAAAAATGGTGTTTCACATTTTTGTATATGATATTATTAGAATACCCAATATTATCTTTAAAATGATATAAAAATCATGTTTTTACATAAAATATAACTATAAAATTATAAATTTTAAAATATATCATTTAAATAAATTATAATAATAATTTAAAAAAAATTAATTCAATATAATAATGGTCATAATTTAATGAATATAATATCGTTTTTAGAATTTTAAAAGCACAAATAAATAATATTAGTGGAAGGAAGGGTAATTTGGCCGACTTTAATATCTCTGAAACTATAAATGATACCAAAAAAAAGTCTTTGTACAAATTAGAGTATTTCATAATATCTTTAAAAATAGCTATAAATTTTTTTAATAAATTATCGATAATTATTAGTATTTATTGATTTTATAATAATGCGGAATTTCTACAAAATAGGCGTTTGTTAATCTGCTTGTCATTTCATAAATACATGTTGGATTGTAATATATTTTACATCCAAATAAAAAATAATATGTTCTGGATTCTATTATATATGTTAATATCTGAATTATATATCAATATGATACAAAGATATGTCTGAAATAATAACGTACGTCAAAATGGTTAATTTGGCCGATGCACGTCGGGTTATTTGGCCGATCATTAGCCACTCAAATATCAGATAGTAAAATGATAGAATTGATATACAAATTGAGGGTGTATCATTGAATTATATATAATGTTAATGTATACTTTATAATATAGATGGACATACCTCATAATTTAATATATAATATATGTCTTTTTGGAATTATATATTTAATACCTAATTATATTAAATCCATATTATAATATTTGTTATATATTATATATATCATTAATATTAATATTTAATAATGTCAAGCATATTAATTACATTTAATGGTATAAGTTTGTTATCAATTAATTTATATATTTGAGAACATAGATTTCACATATCGAGTAAAGTTGTAATATCGGCTAAATTATCCAAAAATATACAAAAATATAAATAATTAAAATATACATATCATAAATTAATATAATATTAGTTATATATGATGGTTATTTAAAAATATGTATATTTTGATTTAGAGCATTTCTAGAAACACACATACAAAAGCTGCAAAATTACCCTTCCTTCCCCTATATATATTTTTAAATAATCAGCATTCACATGTGTATTTTTATTTATAATAAAATAATGTGATAAGTTATCGTCTGTTATATTTCATACATTTTTCATAATTTTATTGTAAATCTTTAGAATAAATGTACTCAGAATAATTATTTTTACCAGTTTCACCAAACACTATCAACTCATTTAATAATGCTTTAAATTAGTTTAAATTTTCAGATAATTTATAATATATATAATTTATAACACAATATTTGCATTTTTTTAAATTTAATAACTAGTAAAATTTAAAATATTCATAATTTATCGTTTATTTTCAAAATAATAATAATTTATTAGTTAAATATAATTTATATTAAATATTTTCTTTCATATTTTATAAAAAGGCATTTATTATGGAACTGTATAATATCTATCATTGTGAAAAATATTCTATTGAATACATAAATTAAAAATAAGTTAATACAATTTTAGTAGACAACTATTTTTCCTATTAAATACATGTAAAAATCTACTAAAACAATTTATATAGAAATAATAAAATAAGCTATATTTATAACTATTTTTTATGTCTATAAATATATAATAAAAATATATAATATATTATATTTTATAAATATAATGATATTTCATTATATATATATATATATATATATATATATATATATATATATATAAATATTATAAATATAATACAAATAAAGTGGCTCAATTCAATGAATAGATTTCTAAATGGCCCTATTTGAATAGATGCCCAGCAAACAGTAAGAGCAGCATAATAGCAGCATAACAGCAAATGCTAGAGCCTCAAATGTTTACATTGTGCTATTATGCTGCTATTAAATGTCTATTATAATAATAGCAGCATAATATACATTTAAAATCAATAGCAGCATAATATCAGCATAATAGCAGCATAACAGCAGCATAACAGCAGCATAATATCATTACAAATTAATAGCAGCATAATAGCAGCATAATAGACATTTAATAGCAGCATAATAGCACAATGTATACATTTGAGGCTCTAGCATTTGCTGTTATGCTGCTATTATGCTGCTCTTACTGTTTGCTGGGTGTATGTATTATGTATTTATTCACATGTGAATGTATAAATGGTGTGTGGTATGTGAAGGACCCAAGACATAGAATTAGGTAGACTGCTATTGGAGATAAAGTTTGTTCACCAATTTGAATGACAATCCGCCATTGTGTTTATCAAGTTTGTCATTTAAATCATATTTTCAATACAAATAAAAATTCATTTACATTACTATAATGACTCGCAATTTCTTTAATAAGTATGATGTATATCTATTAAAATAAGACAAATGATTAACATTATGTAAATAAGTACACCTATCATATAATATTATAAAATAATTTTACCAAACCTAGTAAAAAATGAAGTTATATAATATTTATTTTAAATATTTTAAAATATTATTTTCATTTAATGAATAAATATCAATTTACTAAATAATGAGTTTAAATTATATAAAATGGAGATTACACAATTTTAGATTAATAAATAATGAATATACAAATAATTGAATATATGAAAAATTCCAATTAAATGAATATTATAATTAGATATTTACAACTACTATTTTCATATTTTTCATATCAATTGACAAATTATAAAGAATATACTGAATTATATTTGAAGCAATATATTGAATTCAATAAATTATTATTATATGCAGATTATTCTAATGGTGAAAAAAAAATACATTGCAGATTTATTCAAATAGCAGTCTACCCAATTCTAAGTCTATGGATGGACCGATATAACTTTACTGTTTTTCTCATTTATTTAAAATTCAAAGCATAATTATCATATCATTAGAACATGTTTATCATTAGAAGAAGTTCATGTCTTTGATTGCATAATTTCATATTTCTTATTGATTTCTTACAATTCTTATTATTTCATAAATTAAACAATCATACAGATAAAACATCAATATAATTATTTATATTAATATTAATATTAATACTATTAATATTAATAATACATACGCTAATATAAATAATGATATTACAATATAGTAGATTTTCAATATTACAGTACTAAATATTGAAATGTATTCAGCAACAACGAACTCGAAATGTTTGCCTATTGATAACTAATGAATCACTGGGATTGGGAATGTTTAATAACTGGTGAAACTCTATGATTAGTGATATCAGATAACCTAGTCTACATTAAACAATACCACTATTGACCACTGATCTACAGGTCAATACAGCTAAACGAATAGCTACGATTTTTAAATTATACACATCTTTCATTACTAATATTCCCAATTAAATTGATAAATAAATAAAATCGATGAATTATGATTTATTAAAATTTTATTCGAATTAACAAATTAATATTAGTAAAATATAAATAATGCATCGAAGAAATAAATAAATGTGAAATATTTATTAATAAAAAAATATCGTCGGGGGGCTTTTACAAAAAGTCGGTGAACGCTTGGATATGCCAATTAATGGGCGTACTTCACTACGATTCGGTGACCACTGATAACTAGATCGGGGGGGCGAGGGGGGCTACTTACTGTTCGGGGAGCTGAACGTTGCGAGAGTTAGCGCCCAAGGGTATACCGTGCCGGTGCATGGCGTCGAAGATTGACTTCTTGAGGTCGGCGTCGTAGGTGTCGAAGTCGAACACGTTACGCAGCACAGAGGTCACACCCTCCGAGGGGAATGCCTACGAGGGGGGTGCGGGGGTTAGAGGGGTGCGGGCGGGGCGGGGGTTACAGGGGTGACTGTTTATCACTATTTATTAACTCTATGTATATGTGTTTATGTGTATTAGTGATGTAAATGATGCTCAAATCTATAGCGTGATTCAGTCTCAGTATCAGTTATCTAAAGTCTCAACTCGGCTCGGACTCGTTTTGTTAGAGTCTCGGCTCGACTCGGGCTTATTTTTTTCCTAAAATGAAAGTCTCGGCTCGGCATCAAAAGCTCAGCATCATTTACATCACTAGTATGTATATATGTATATATGTCTATATATATATATATATATATATGTATTAATAACTATATTTTGTTTATTTATATATATATCAATAATAGTAAATCTAATTAGTAATATAGTCACAATTAGTATTGAATATTTGTTTTCTATTTAAAATAATATGATTATTTAATAATGTGTAATTGAAAATATGCAAGATATAGTAATAATAGTAGTAATAGCAGTATTAATTGTAGTATTAATATATACTATTAGTAGTAGTAGTATTAGTATAGGTATCAGTATTAATTGCAGTAATAGTAGCAGTAATAGTAGTCATAATAGGAGTACTGATAGTAGATATGGAGGTAGTAGTAGCAGATATAGTATAGGTGGCAGCAGTAGTAGTAGTAGAACCTGAAGATGTTTCACCACACTGATAAGCTCTCGGGTGGAGTAGGGGTAAGAGATGATACCCTTGTCAGCCATGTCTCGTAGGTCTCCGAATGCTGCGATCAACTGTTTAAGTACGGCTTCGTCGACCTACAGGTGTCAAGGTCAACTTTAACACCTTACTTATATAGGATATATATCTATATTTTGTATTACATTTGTTGTGTACAGTAAAATACTTATTTTTCACAATAATTTGAAATTCAAAAAATTCTAAAATTAATGGGGTGTAGTAAAAGTCAGCAGTTGAAAATAAATTATTATAGATTTTACTTTATAATATGTTTTTTAAAATTCGTCAATACAAATATTACGAAAACAGTCTAGAAACTATATAGAAAGTAGTTTTTAATGGCAAGATATAAGAAAATTGTCGATAAAATATTTAATTAATTATGAAATCTACACGCCTATCTATTGTATTTTAATTTATAATGTTTTATAACTTATATATTGAAGATTTCAATAAAATAAAAGCCAAATTGTTTATATTTATATGTATATTTTGAAAAACTATGTATTATGAACTTATTATTTGTGAACATATTATATTATGAATGCATATTTTGGAAACTTAATTTTATAATATAAATGATAAGAAACTATATATATATATATATATATATATATATATATATATATATATATATATATATATATATTATAGTTATAACACACACAAAAATAGCTACATGAAAGCAATACATAGCTATTTGGTTATAAGTAAAAGTTGTATCTAAGTTCATGCTCCACCAAAAGGACTCCACCAAAATAACAATAACAATAATATTCATATATATATCAAATATTTATATATATACATATAATAAAATATACTATAAATATAAATTAAACTTCTAATATAAATGAAAGAAACTATTAATGTACTTCTATATAATAATTATATAATTGATAAGAAACTTAATTATCAATATTGATTATTTATTCTATACGTTATAAAGATATAAATAATGCAATAAAACGATGCAATATATTATTCCTTGCAATACATTTTTCTAGTGTCGTGGGCAAAACATAAGTACACACACACGAGTGTGTGTGTGTGTGAGTGCTGATGTAATAACTAGTAACCACTGTTCAATAGTTGGGCACGGTTACGATGCGATTAGAAGCATCAACATCCTGCTACGTCTACATCCTGCTACGTCTACAGCTGTAGTGTCTACGCTATCATACAGGTGTTACATCGTGAAGTTCGTGAATATTCATTTATTCCGGTAGACTATTATTGTATTATTACAATTGTTTAGTTAGTTATAAAACGAAATAGATGAAATGGGTTTTGTGGGGTATACACATGCATACGACATCGGTGTACGTAAAACAATGCTACGCATACGCACGACCTTGATATACACGCGGATAATGATACGCGACCTCGATGTACGAGTGAAAACGAGGCTATACGCGCCCGTATGACCTTGATATACGACCTTGATATACGCGACCTCGATGTACGAGTGAAAACGAGGCTACACGCGCGCGTACGACCTTGATATACGACCTCGATTTACAAACCTCGGGAGCGTATTGTTTTATCATCTGCATCTCAGACTGAGGATCGGGATTGTTGATCACATGGGTTGAGAATATGTCACCTGTGTCAGTGATGAGTCATCGATTATAGGTTATCAGCAGGCAGCGAGAACGGATGATATTGAGAACGGATGACATTGAGAACGGATGACATTGAGAACTGATGACATTGAGAACGGATGACATTGAGAACGGATGACATTGAGAACTGATGACATTGATAACTGATGACATTGAGAACGGATGACATTGAGAACGGATGACATCGAGACGAACCCATCGCTGCAAAGAAATCATTGCCGAGGAAAGGGAAACCGGGCCGATTAGCCAACACTATCATTCTAAAGTCTTTGTGCAACGGAATGCATAGAGGGGACTGTACGCCACCTGGTAGTGGAATGTGTCGTATCAGTGATCGATGACACGCTTTGTTATCATTAGCCTCATAACAATGGTCGTTATGAGGCTTACAACTTTGAACTTAAGGACGCATCATTTATTATCATTATATATATATATATATATATATATATATATTCATTAATAGCAACTGTGGCTGATTATTGACTGGTTATTATTTATCATTACATTGTCTATACAATTTTGAGGTATTTTTTATATATTAAAGTGTTTAAATAAACCATTACAATTACAATAAGGATATTTCAATTAAATTAGGAAAAAATATTTAAATGATTGAATAAATATAATAATATATATATATATATATATATGTGTTAGTGTGTGTGTTAGTATGTGTGTGAATGTAACAACCTTTAACTATAGTTCTGCCATCAGACAGATGCATCTCCCCTCCTTCAACAAGAGTTCTTAGAATACACGTGACATCTGTGGGGGCCTGGTATGATGGTGATGGTGAGGGTGATGATGATGGTAGTGGTAGTGGTAGGGGTGAGGGTGCTGGTAGTGGTAATGATGGTGGTGGCGGTGATAGTGGTGTTAGTAGGGGTTGGGTGATGATCATGATTATAATGCAGTTATACAAATAACTCTGATATCGCGTCGGTATCGAAGACACGTCCTCACCCGGCTAAGGACATAACCTTGTCAGCTTCGTCCACTATGAGAACTCTACCGTAACGCGCGGCCGACACCAGGGGGGAGTCCTCGTGTACTATCCTGCCGTCTAGTACCGTGGTCTGGGACGTGAGACTCTGTACGGTGGTGTCCCTGGGGAATGGGCGCGGCGAGGTGATAACATGTACGAAGCTAGATTGTAAGCTTCGACGTGATACGTTCGTACTCGTATTGTTATCGTTAAGCATCGATTTAATTCACTTCCGATACTTCCTATACTTCTTATACTTCCTATACTTTATATACTTCCTATACTTCCGATGACTTTAAGTCTACTTCTACTTTTATTGACCGTTTACTTCCGACGCAATACATTCTAATCGTAATTCTTTTATACGCAACCCGAGTAGATATTAAAATATATTATTATTATAGCCTCGATCGCCTCTACAAGTAGTCGCGCTTCTATGATTACCCGAATGAAATCGGTGTAAATCTATTAATAAAGTTTACTAATAATAGTAGTTATCGCAATGATTACGGCGTACCAATACGAAGCGAATGAATACGCATGTTTATGAACTACATACTTACATACAAACATACATACTTACATACAAACATACATACTTACATACAAACATACACACTTACATACAAACATACATACTTACATACAAACATACATACTTACATACAAACATACATACTTACATACAAACATACACACTTACATACAAACATACATACTTACATACAAACATACACACTTACATACAAACATACACACTCACATACAAAGATGCGTTGTTAGGACCAGGCCAACCTGTGTAGCTGAAGATATTCGCGAGGCCTGTTCAACAGTGATAGGAAGTGATCGACTATCTTGTTCTTGCCAACGCCCTGATTACCGACCAATAGGAGGTGTTCGCCCAGCAGGAAGTCTTGAAGCATTTCCTGTTGGTGGCGTAATGTAGCGATGGCATTAGCGATACATCAGTGAGCAACAGTTCGTTTTGTATTATTACCGGCTTATTTAATTTGTAACCTATTTTGTAATATATATTTAAAACATATATCATTTTTATAATAAAATATATAATTAATAATGAATACACTATAATTTATTTAAAGTTGTGAATTAAGTTTACGAATTGTTCCCGATGTTCTCATTGATCAAACAATTTCATACTTTATTTATTATATTTTATATTTTAGATTATTTTTCATTTATTTTACGGTAATTTACATTATTTACCATTACGGTGTGTTTTACATTATTTATTTCTTAATTTAGTATTATTCGGCGTAGATTCCAATAACGTATGTTATCAATAGAAAATATTTCAACTTTAAACTTTAGCCTATATATTTGTTTTATCAATCGATGACAATCGATGAAAATCGATGATCAATCAGGACATGGATACTATGAATTGCTGAAACATTTGGAGGCATAAACTAATGTTGTGATTGGTTTTAAAGAAATTGATAAAAGAAACACGTCTTCGAAGAATATTAATTTTACATTGAAACTATAATTTATTGAACATTTCTTTATATACAATCGCATTGTAATAAGTTGTCTAGATTCTTAAACAAAACACATCTTAATTATTTTCATATTTATTTTATTAGTTGGGTCATAAAAGTTACTTTTTATAGCAGTTCTAGTGCGATTTTATTAATTTGTTGACAGGTACTAAATAACATTCTATAAATGAATATTTTATAATAAAATTTATTTTACTTTTTTTTCGATTTTATAAAATTTCATCTATGAAGCTCCCTATTAATATAATATTATGTGATATCAAGATTTGATTTAACAATAAATCTCATAATTGAAAAGTAGTTTTATTCATGAGCAACTAAATTATTATACTTTAAATGGATTCTATTTTATATATATATATATATATATATATATATATATATATAAATATAAACATATAATTATTGAAGACATATATAACAAATTTACTCTATAAAAAAAGTAAATTCTAAAAACTATTTATTAATTGTTAAATGGTTTTAGAAATTCTTATTAGATATATTTAAAACTGCCTATGTTGCTAAGGCGACAGACACACAAGCAGTAGGATGCGGGTTCAAGCCTGTCCGGAACATTAAAATAGGTTTTAAGATAATATTTAGAATCTTATATAATTGTATATAAATGATCGGCTCTCATTAAAACCATGGATGCCTTAACACGAGAGCGGCTTCGAAGGGACATTAGAGCCATATATGGTTATGAAGTTAAACTTCATCTAAGTTCTAGAATGGGATTCCACCGAAATAAAATAACAATAACAATAACAATAACAATAACAATAACAATAACAATATATCTGAAATTGAGTTATTGTTAAATTGTAAAATAATAGATTAATATTAAATAGCGTAATAGAATAATTATTATTAGAATACATACATTAGCCATACGGTTATATATCATCGAGAGATTTAAATACAATGTTACTTATGTATTACGTATAGGGAAGTGTACACATGTGATTATTATTAGAAACTTTTACAGTTTAATGGTTTACCATATTGCGATACGGGTAGATATAATGCCCAGTATTATCTAGTGACTTTAGAATTTAATGCTGAACAAAATAAATACACGTGAATTGTATATATTTTGGAGTATACGATTTAGAGAATAATATTGTTAATAAATGATCATCGATGTAGAGATTAGTTATTATGTCCTTATTTAAATATATATATATGTATATACTAGAAATAATGATTATAATATAATGCGAAGAGTTTCAATTCATGATATTGTGTTAGTAGCAGTGGGGATATCACCTAACCGGAGTAAGGGGGTGTGGCCATTCCTCATAATAGCGGTGATGGGGGTGTTAGGTAGGGGCGCTGGAACGATGGTGTGTATGTAGGGGGGACCAACCAATCAAAATAAATGTTGTGGTAAAAGTGGGGGGGGGGACCAATACATAGGAGGTCCCCCTAGATTTTAAAGTGTGAGGGGGACCAATACATATGAGGTACCCCTAGATTGTAAAGTGGGTGTGACATATCCCCCCCACCCCCCCTGTTGCAGCGACCCTAGTAGTAGGGGTCGTGGTTACGTACCTCCATGATCTTCATGTGTTGCCGGTTCTCGTAGAACAGAACGTTGGGAACCTTCAGCTGAGAGTCTGCATCGTAGATCTTAGCTCTCGTCTCCCCTATACGTAGGATTCCTTTCTTGGTTTCACCTGGTGGTCAGGTTTGTTATTAGAAGAGGAGGAGGAGGTGCGCATGGAAGACGCGTCGATAGGGTTAAATAATCGACGGGTGGTGTGCATGGTATTCATGGTTTTATCTCGCTTCTATATCGTGAATATATCGTGAATATATCGCTTCTATATCGTGAATATATCGCTTCTATATCGTGAATATATCGTGAATATAAGCGATTCTTGTGATATAATCGCATTGATTTCATCTAGGTCAAAGTACGCAATATTACGTACGATTAAAAGATATTTAAAATATATTAATATTTAAAATAATGTATATTCACAGTCGTCGAAATTACACGGAATTGAAATTTCCGTTATAATCCGAAATTATGCGATATTATCTGTACTTTGTCCTCGTACGTAAACGACGCCGCGCGACATAGCGACGTATAGGGAATAATGGAGTGCTACATCGCGCGTTGCATCATTATGATGTCGGGGGGGGCTAACACTTAAAGGGGGTGTCTTCCAGAAGCGATGGATTCACGTCATCCGGAGTGATGTTGCATAACTTCATCTCTTGCTCCAAGGCACTAGCGGTCAAACGAGGTAAAAACCTAGAAAAAAGAATAATTTAATAAAAATTGAGAAGCATATTTTATCGATAATTTAGAAACAAAGACTTTAGGGTAAATGTACAGTAAAAAGTAACCTATTAAGTATTTAGGGATAATAACGAATCGGAATACTTCTAATTAGACATTATTACGACTATAGTCCAATATATTGGACGGCACTCGAATACGGCATTACATCAGTGTTTAGTTAATCACTGAAAGTAGGTCGAAGGTGAAAGGTGAAGGGTAATGACGAAGTGACCTGACCTAGATAAACACGCTTTGTTGATGATCTCAAACTCACTGCAAGTCGTCGGAAACATGGACAGCCGCTTCGCGATTCTCAGCAGTTGTCGGGTCGATAACGATGACGCCAACGATCTTATCTGCGAGATATCGTGAGAAAGTGTGAGAAAGTGTGAGAAAGCGAGAGAAATTGCGAGATATCGTGATAAAGTGTGAGAAAGTGAGAGATATTGGGAGAAAGTGTGAGACAATATAAGAATCCATAGCGAATAAATTCAAGAAATTATAAATAAGGCTGCAAATATGAATGCAGAATTTAAAATAATAATGCATGTAATAATGAATTATGTAATAGAACTAACATTGGCATCATGAGAGTTTCTCAATTTATGAGTCAGATTCATTATGGAATCTATGTTAAATTCACCTTTGACCTTTGATATAAATAGAATAGGATATAATACAATTGTAGTATATTGTATGACTAAATATATATATAATATGATCTCCAACAATAATAATGAATTATATATATATAATAATTAATTAAATATAAAATAATTAATTATATATTTAATAATGATATATATAATAATTAATCATATATTAGCCAGAGATACATTTGAGAGGTAAATTTGTATCCATGATATGTGTAATATGTTATTAATATATCAATTAATATATTTGAGCTGAAATAATAAAATAAATATTATTATCATCAATATATAAATATATATATATATATATAAATATGAGATTTTATATATGAATTAAATTAACGAAATAGTACGTATTTGAAAATTTCGTAAGTAACGAGAAGTATGAAATCATCGCATGAACGACCTTGGTGGTGATGACGTGCATCTCTTCGGCGAGGTCTAGAGGTCGAAGGTAATGAAACAGGAACATCGTCAGCAGTTCAGAGTTCAACCACTGCATCTCGGATGGGGTCGAGGGTTCAGCCATGGCGATCACTCGGAACTTTGGAGACACGCGTAGTATTCCTCTGTCGGGCGATGTAATAGTGATGGTGATGATGATGTAATAGTGATGGCGATGTAATAGTGATGGTGATGTAATAGTTATGGTGATGTAATAGTGATGGTGATGTAATAGTGATGATGATGTAATAGTGATGGCGATGTAATAGTGATGGTGATGTAATAGTGATGGCGATGTAATAGTGGTGGTGATGGTGATGTAATAGTGATGGTGATGTAATAGTGATGATGATGTAATAGTGATGGTGATGTAATAGTGATGGTGATGTAATAGTGATGGTGATGTAATAGTGATGGCGATGTAATAGCGATGGTGAAGTAATAGTGATGGTGATGGTGATGTAATAGTGATGGTAATGTAATAGTGATGGTGATGTAATAGTGATGGTGATGTAATAATGATGGCGATGTAATAGTGATGATGTATTGATAATATTGATTTCTCTTTATTTATTTCATTAAATTTCTTTAAATAGTTACACATAGGAGGAACATATTTTATATTTAAAGTATATTTACCATTTATTACCTTTTTTATTTTATTATTTTTTTATATTTTTTTAATATATAATAATACACTTAATATATATATATATATATATATATATATATATATATATATATATATTTGTAAGTATTTATAAAGATAACACACTTTTTCCAAATTATCCCTCGTTGATTAATAGTAGGAATTGTTGTATTAAACCATATTTTGAGAAAGTACACGCGACCATGGAGAATATTTACACCTTATACTATAGAGAGATATCTATAGAGATAGTGTAATATTAATGACGTCGTACGAATGATGTAATAGAGATGATCTAATATCAATTATTGGTGTACTTGAATACGCTGAATCATAACTTATACGATATGATACGCTTGAGATGAATGGGAACACGACCATAATGATGTAATAATATAACCTCTACGATTACATCATAGTTAACTGTATGTAATAATAAGCTACCTCTGGCGATAAGAAGTGCTCCATCCATTTCAATCTTACGCAAAAGACCGAAGAACCAACTTTTATTATAATGATTTTTAACGATATTATTCGATTACGCTTTAGAAATCGTTTCTACTATTATCGAATCGTCTAAATGAACTATTATTAGTGCTGTTATCCTAATACGACACCCCCATGTATTAATGGACTCGCCCGTGTAAATAATCGACTCGTCCAACCGATTCGGCTGAATGCACACGCCTAGCGTGCGTATAAATATCGAGCCATGTACCGATTCACGTGGTATTACGTTATATCTAATAAACATACTAAAGCCTTCGCTGTCGTTACCACACTCCTCCTACACAACATAACAAGTACGATGTGCTACCGACCTTGAGGTCATCTGTTCGGTGGTGAGGTCCTCCTGTTGCATGATCTCGTCGTAGCGATCGTGTCGCAGCAGTCGTCTGCCGTCGAACAGCGATAGGTCGCGGTCTTGTATCAGTCTGAAGAGGGTAGAGGACACACGGGTCAACGTAATGAAGGAGGATGTGGTAAGATGAATGCGCGGATGAGTCATACGGTGATTACGCTCGGATGAGTCATACGGCGATTACGCTCGGATGAGTCATACGGTGATTACGCTCGGATGAGTCATACGGTGATTACGCTCGGATGAGTCATACGGTGAGTAAGCTCGGATGAGTCATACAGTGATTATGCTCGGATGAGTCATACAGTGATTACGCTCGGATGAGTCATACGGTGATTACGCGCGATGACTCGTATGAAGGTCACGTCATAAAGGCGAGTGTACCCGGAGAAGTTAGTAGCCATCGGTGATAAGTGGCGATCTTGTCTCCATCAGTCTAGCGGTAGGCGGGTACAGGTAGGAGATCAACGTAAAGGAGGAGGTTTGATGTGGACACGCATTAGTGAGCTAATGTGTAAATTCGATGGGTGCGTTGCCTTAACGCGCTAGATGTTCGAATCATCCTTATAAAGTTAGAACGGAGCAACTTATCGAAGTCGGTTTTATGTCCTAAAAGATAAAATGGCAAATAATAATTATTAAAATCCACCGAAAATTAATACCCAAATGATAACGACGATTCATCGATATTTTATTATAATTATTGTTCATTAATTATCGATCATTGATTATCGATTACCGATTATTGATCACCGATTATCGATCACCGATTATTGACTAATGATCGCAGACTACGAGCGAGTGAGTGAGTGAGTCACCGGGCTATCACGTGACCTGTGTAGGGCGGAGAACGTGGCGCCGGTAAGCCGATGTATTCCGTCGAGAACGGCGAGGTCTCCGTCGAGTGCCGCCTGCACCAGCGATGAGAAGCGCCACGTCGAGTCGCCGCTAGTCGGACACGTTCCTCGTGTTTGTATCAACTCCTTGACGCTCATGTCCTAGTGGGGCGGGGCGGGTGGGCATGTGTTACGCGTGTTTGTATCAACTCCTTGACTCTCATGTTCTAACGGGGCGGGGCGGGGGGGGTTACGTGTGCGCGGGCCTGAATCGTGTATCGCGCGGGGAGTGGCTAGGGCGTGATCCGCGCGCGGTTTATCGTGATTCACGCCCATTTACCGCCTGCCCCCGATAGTTACGTTACGACTGGGGAGGAAACATTCGCGCTCAACGTTCGCTCGTGAATATCGCACCTCATATCACCGCAACAGAGATATTTCACTGTCCCTATACTATAGGGCCTATACACAATCCAACATTGATGTTCGTTTCACATTATAATATTATCGCGCGAATTATATATATATATATATTCGCTATTTGTGTCTATATGTGATATATATATATTGTTAGATACACATTATAGAATTATTATATTATTGATGTGTTTAAATAAATACTTTAACAACAACAACACACGCGATGTGCGGATATCAAGCGTACGGATCGGGTGTGGTGACTCACAACTGGTGATCGCAGGTTTCATACGTCGATGTGGATATAGTATAGGCGTTTATTCGCTTTGTTTAAACGTAAAAGTAAGTTGAAACGGTATCGTTAGCTATGCTCAACAGAGTGCGGTTATCACTGATATCCCACTACCGCGCAAACGTTAACGCGGGCGTGCTAACTTTCAATGAATATATCGAATCAATCGATGAGTGTGGTGAACGCTCGAACTTAACGATGCGCGATGTAGATCTTAACTAGATCATTCGCATTCGTATGGGGGACACGATTCCATTCTTCGGATAAGTTTCAATAAAAACATCGCTTACGGGTGTTATATATTATCGTACCAGATTATCACTCGCCTTATCACGCATGGCGTACATTACACACGTTTAGCACACTCCCGCGAATTCCTGCATCGGTGTCACGCATGACTGCCTCGCGTGCTAGCCACATCGCTGTGTATAGCGGACCGCCGCTGTATATAGGCGGCTTCCTTATTCTACCTTAATAAACGTATACATCAGCCTTGTAGCTTTTACACATAACAACGGGTAGCATCATGCTATCAGATTGCGCGTTACGACTAGGGGAGAAGCGGGCAGGGGTTAAAGGTCACCTTGTAGAGGAGTATCGTCTCGACGTGGTAGTCGAACAGGCGGGCGAACTCGTTGACCAGTGCGGTTTTACCGCTACCCTGAGTGATTGTGATGGTTTCGCGTGATTAGCCTGAACGCCGCTAGTTAATAGTTTATACTACTACTGTTATTAGGTGATTACCGTTATACGTTACTATATACCGTCATCTATATAGTGTCTACGTACGCGCCTAGACGTATAATACGTGAACCTAATAACGGACAAACTGTTACGTAACTTGTCGTCTAGCTAATCGGGTCGGCGCACGCGTGGTCGTATGATCATCCCTCTCCCGCTTGCACTTATTCACGTAGATAATCACGACCACCACCGCCGCACCTACCGTAGTCACCCAGCGACT
The DNA here is from genome assembly GCA_964019155.1 of Osedax fenrisi. Taxonomy (NCBI): domain Eukaryota; kingdom Metazoa; phylum Annelida; class Polychaeta; order Sabellida; family Siboglinidae; genus Osedax; species Osedax fenrisi. Next base: position 16,627,979 of record OZ025242.1, read on the forward strand.
GTACGCATAGAACTAGAGAGACATAGAGTGGTGGTGATACTCAATGCCTGGCCGCAGCCATAGAGCTAGAGAGAAATAGAGTGGTGGTAATACTGAATGCCTGGCAACGTAATCCAATGCAGAAAGCGACAAAAAAAATAAGCCATCTTGCGGTGACGAATATTAAAATATAATATTCTTTTTATCATAACTTTTGTATTATTAATTATATTAAAAAAGTAAAATATGTTACTTTTATTACTTTTTTATCCTCTTTCCAATGGTATTAATATTTTATTCTAGCTACAAAATAAAAAATCAAATAGGTCAAATCCGCCATTTTACCAAATTAGATTGACGCTTTCCGAATGTCAGATACCTTGTTAACTACTCTATTTCTCTCTAGTTCTATGAATGTACGCCACGCATAGAGATAACACTATGACCAACACACCTTCCCTGCGTTATTCACTCGTATAACCTTGAACATTTACTAGGCTACTAAGGATTGCAAGCGTTATCGATTTATTTATATCCGATACGCGTGAAAGTGTTCTATAATTTCTAGAATATACACCTAAGCGATTAAAGAACGCCGTACGAATACCGATTAACTAGGGGAGCTAGTCTACTGCCGCCGGCGCCACCTATACTGAGATACCAACGCTAAGACCGATGAGACACATGTCCGACACGGAATGAGCGAGAATCATGTCCGACAGTACGGAGTCGTGGTGGCTACTGGAAACGTACTCTTTGTCTACAACGACTGTGTACGGTGTGCGCGGGTGAGTGAGTACGGGTAGTGTGAGTGTGGGTAGTGTGAGTGTGGGTAGTGAGAGTGTGGGTAGTGAGAGTGTGGCTAGTGTGAGTGTAGATAGTGCGAGTGTGGGTAGTGTGAGTGTGGGTAGTGTGAGTGTGGGTAGTGTGAGTGTGGCTAGTGTGAGTGTGGCTAGTGAGAGTGTAGATAGTGTGAGTGTGGGTAGTGTGAGTGTGGCTAGTGTGAGTGTGGGTAGTGTGAGTGTGGCTAGTGTGAGTGTGGGTAGTTAGGTAAGACGACGAGTAAATGATACAACGGTTAATGTCTATTAATTAAAAAAATAATAAAAAAACAATAGACAATATAATAAATAATAGTATAGTAAATATTATAGAAAATATAATAGAATATAGTATACCAAATATTATAAAATATATTATAGTAAATTTAATAGAAAATAGTATACAAATTATAATAGAAAATATAAATAAAATATAATATGTAATATAATATGAAATATAATAGATTATAATAGAAAACTAGATTAAGCGATAGTTGGGTTTTCACTAACTTTTACGATTGCCAACATTCACTGAAATCTTATCTCCAGTCGAAAACGTAACGTTAGCCCCGCCATCAGATGCATCGACCTCTGTAGGCTTCAAGGTCGACGAACTCTTCGCTTGAAGGTTAAAAGTCTTACGGAAGAGGCGTATCGTTAGTTAGTTAGAGATATCGTGAAGATGCGATTAAGGTTGAACAACTACTCTTACTAATTAGTACTACAAATACTACTGCTACCATAAAGGGGGCTTCACACCAAAATGGCTGGATAGCGTAAAGAAAAACTTCTACGGAACTATCTTCAACGTGATGCGAGCCTCGAGATGTAGGAGCAGTTGTAGAGCTGCTGTCATCGATGTCGCCAGGGGTCGGATACGACTCGACGGCACAGGTTAACAGGTTAACAGTTAATAGTTATGGGTTAACACCAGAAATAACGACCCGATTTATATCTAGCCCGATATAATCGAGTATAAGTAGCAGGCAGTTTCGTTGTGAAAGGCTATACTGATACCGGGCAGTAAACGCACGCATTAAAAGGGTTTCACACCAACTCGAACGCAATTATTAACTCTAATTATTAGAGGTTAAAGTTTAACTATATTATTTAAATCTGCGTAAAAGGGGTTTTACACCTAATTATTATAGCTAATAATTGAGTTAGAGTTGGTGGGAAACCCCTTTTACAGATAAGCATTTATTTTATTTTAAATATTGGATCTAAATATTAGAGTTAAACTTTAACCTCTAATTATTAAAGTTAATAATTGCGTTCGAGTTGGTGTGAAACCCTTTTAATGCGTGTGTTTATATATAAATTACATATTAAATCATCTTCGACTTGCCCGATATCGGATAAATGTTTTAAAACGAATAAATAATAGAATATTCCCGATTTGTATAGCCTGCTACCAGTCTGTTAACTATGGTGTGAAACCCTCGCGTGGGCGCAAGATGACCTCTAACCTCTAGAACTCCTTTGACGGAATTCTGTCCGTCGGATGATAACATCAGTTCGTACGGGTACAGATAGTTAATGATTCGACTGGGGGGTATGTTCTTTGTGACATTCTGTGAAATGGTAGGGGTAACGGGGTCAATACCTCTTATTGGAGTAGGGGTGAAGGGGTTAATACCTCTTATTGGAGTAGGGGTGACGGGGTTTTACCACTTTTTGGAGTAGGTGTGACGGGATTAATACCACTTATTGAAATAGGGGTAACGGGGTTAATACTACTTAATGGAGTAGGGGTTAATGCCACTTATTGGAGTAGGGGTGATAGGGTTAATACCACTTACTGGAGTATGGGTAACAGGGTTAATACCACTTACTGGAGTAGGGGTGATAGGGTTAATACCACTTACTGGAGTAGGAGTGACGGGGTTAATATCATTTATTGGATTAATGTATCGAATATATGTGTTCAATATATGCACACATATAAAACAGTATACGGATATTATATATTAAGGGCACGGACCGGCACCTGCAACCTTTATTTACTTTCAGTGATTTACATATAAAAGATAAGAGAATTTTAGAGAAGTTTTAAAGATAAAAAAATGAAACCAATTTTAATTTTTTCAAATATTTTTTATATTCAATATATAAAAAATAGAATAATAATACTATTATTATAATAGTACTGTTTTTTATGTTCAAATTACAAATAAAACTAATACACGTGTATTGTTGTACAGTGTACAGGTGATATACTGACAATTATAAAGCTATTCATTATTATTAACAACATCATGTTTTTAATATTAATGTATTTGGAATATAAAATTAATTTTTGTAATTAAAGGTTTTTTTAATATTTTAATATATGTATATAAGTTATATTTCACGTAGAACCATAGTTTATACATCATTTTAAAGATTATATTACAATATTAAAATAAATTATAAAAAAAATTTTAAATTGTTTTTTTTACGAAATTCTGATTTCAAGTAGTATACCATAGATGTATACCATAAATGTATACCATAGATGTAGTGAAAAAGTGGATAAGCAATTGAATGCAGTGTATGGCACTTTGTGATAGAGGTGCTGCAGTCGAAACCTACTACTAAATACCTACTAAATTTTAAATTAATATTATTTATTTATACATATGATCTTAATAATAATTAAGATCAAATTTAATGTACTATCTTTAATGTAACTATTTTTTGATATTTATAATCTAAATCTATTAATATAGATAGAAGTCACTTCTATATATTTCAACAAAAATCCTACTGTTTTAATATTGATATACATACTATGATTAATATCTAATCAAAATCACTGATACAATTTTATTAATTTATTGATAAAAGTGTCATTCGCGTATTAATCTTTTACATGCATCGCGATGTGTGTCAATTTCTTATCCACTTTTTGTATACCGATGATGCAGATCAAAGGGACCAGTATGTTATTTATGTTATATATGCTATATACGCTATATTTACATATGTTAACAAGGATGTAGACATACATGACATATGTTAACCAGGACGTGACATATATGTTAACAAGGACTTAGGCATACGTGTCACATATGTTAACCAGTATGTAGACATACATGACATATGTTAACAAGGACGTAACATATGTTAACAAGGACGTAACATATGTTAACAAGGACGTAACATATGTTAACAAGGATGTAACATATATTAACAAGGACGTAACATATGTTAACGAGGACGCGTCACATATATTAACAAGGATGTAACATATGTTAACAAGGACGTAACATATGTTAACAAGGATGTAACATATGTTAACAAGGACGTAACATATGTTAACAAGGACGTAACATATGTTAACAAGGACGTAACATATGTTAACAAGGACGTAACATATGTTAACAAGGACGTAACATATGTTAACAAGGACGTGTCACATATATTAACCAGGATGTGAGCGGCGTGTCTCAGATTCTCTATCGGGAAGTCGGGCAGCGTCAAGGTCGTGAAGTCCTGCGAGTTGATCGTCATCGCCATGGAGACCATTCGTTGAATACTGCAAGTGGGTCATCGACGGGTTAACTAATAGGGTTATGGGGTTAAATAGGGTTATGGGGTCAAGGCTACGTTGTTTTATTAGTATCAATCGCGGGTGTCTCCTTTCCTTCACGTCATGCAGTGTTACCACTCAGTGATAGTTTATAGTTAGGCGACGCCCACATCATTGTACTTGTATAGAACATCCTACTAACGTAGTATTATTGAATCCGCCTACTACAATCGTATAGCGCGACTAAGCCATGCCCACTAATATCCGATAAAGATATACACCACTTACGCAATAATGCGCCTATACGCAACGCCTTATATGAATATCAATAATGCTACAACTGAGGTATGATTTAGTAGCGTGGACAGACGGACACACTATAGTTGTATCTATGCAATGTATCAACTGAGTGTCTACCTGACCACCTGACCATATGACCATCTGACCACCTGACCACCTGTCCACCTGTCCATCTGGCCTGCTACGAGCGTCTACCCTTCCCTATAGCCTGGTGAATGTGATAAACTTGATACTACCTGCCCCGGGCCCCTTGTACGATACGTAAACTATACGTTATTCTAGATAATGAGGCGCTACGTTGAAAGGTGATGGCAGGGATTACGTAACAATATAGTGTTGTACGTTAACGCCTGGTAACAACGATACTAGAAACACATAGTGATACCGGCGAGGAGAATCTCCTCAGGAGACTGACCTTTGTTTGTCAGCATTTGGTGCCATCTCAGTGAAGTACTGCAAGTTATCCTAGTGGGTGAGGAGGAGGAGGATGAAGAGGAGGAGGAGGAGGAGGAGGAGGAGGAGGAGGAGGAGGAGGAGGAGGAGGAGGAGGAGGAGGAGGAGGAGGAGGAGGAGGAGGAGGAGGAGGAGGAGGAGGAGGAGGAGGAGGAGGAGGAGGAGGAGGAGGAGGAGGAGGAGGAAGAATATGATGATGATAACGATGATTTTATTCTAACACTTATTTAATTATAAAATTCTTATTGTGTGATAATAATAGATACGATAAAAGTCATTAAAGTAGTGAAGGTGGTTGTTTTAGTATGACCGGGGAGGGATATGTACTCGCTATCTTGCAACGCTGGGAAATGTCATGTGATATCACGTGACCTCAGTGGGGTCAATATCGTATATGCGGACATTACATTTATATGAATATTTCAAATCTAATTTTATATAAAGTAATATTTAATGTATAAAATAATGTTATATTTATTTATTAAATAGTATATTATAAATTCACTAACATATTATTAATATGTTAATATATAAATAGTATACTAAATATAAATTATGAAAATTAATTAATTACTATATTTACTGTAATTTAATTTAAACAATATTATTGTGATTATTAAATATATTATTATTACTTAATTATATTCTATAAATATATTAAATTAAGTAAAGTATTATACAAAAATATATATATTTTACCCATATATGGGGTAACAATTATTATTCAAAAATGAATGTATTACGTATTGCACAAAATAAAATTATAAGATTAATATTTAAATTGAAAAGCAGAATTAATACAACTAGTACTTATATTAACAATAAGATTATGTCTTTTGACAACATTATACTCTATAAAACATGTAAAATTATGTATAGAGTATTTATAAATGACTCTCATATCAATATACAAAATATGTTTCAATTAAAATTAAATACATATTCAATGCGCAATACTAATACTTTCATTTTACCCATGATCTATAATAATATTAATAAATTCCATACAGTTTATTACGGACCAGTAAGCTGGAACAGTCTTCCAGTATCAATAAGAGGAAGCAATTGATATATTTTTAAAACGATTAAAATTTGAATTTACTTTTATATGAATATCTAAATAAAATTAAGTTTATTTAAAATTTATTTTATTTTATTTTGTTGTTTTCTTGTGTTTTTTTATTATTTTGATATACTATTTATTGTTAGAGGCTATATCACTAATCATTGTTTATATCTGTATCTGTATATGTGTGTGTATGTATGCATACACTGTACGTGTGTGTGTGTATATATGTATATATATAATGTGTTTCATATTATCAAGTGGAGAGCGGCATATGTGTGGTGGATGCTTGGTGATATGTCTCCGGGAGTAGGGATGTCAGAAGTCTATCTTGTGGCGGAAGATAGACACTCACGACATAGCATTTGGTCGACCCTTTACCTGAAAGCTGAAACTTCATGGAGTCATCTGACACATACATGCCTCTCTCTCGCTGGTTATAGTTATTTATAGTTATTCATAGCCTCTAACCTACAATTTAACCTACAATTTAACTTACAATTTTTTTATATTTTGTTTGTTTATTGTTTTTTTCTATTGTTTATTGTTTATTATTCTGGTGCATAATTCATATAAGTCGTAGAGACTTCTTTATGTACCTTAAAGGAGCTATTTTTATTATATATATATTGTTTAATATAGGTTTATTATACCTAATAATGTTTCTTTAAAAAATAAATTCATTTCATATTATATAATAAATTAGATTTTACTTAAAATTTTAAATTAATTTTATTTAATGACATATTTACAACGGTATAGATTATACCTGCGGTTATATTAAATATTACATTTTAATATCTGTTGAGAATCTGAAAAATAATAATTCCTTATTATTCTTATCGTTATTTCTAGTTATATACAAAACAATCTATAATTTCCAATACTATATATTTTTAAGCCATCAATATTGAAAATAATTTTTTTTAAATGGCCCCACTTGCACTATAGGTAGCGCTACTCTACATCAACTATAAAATAACAAGTATACAACCCCTCCCCGGTATGTCTAAGGGTGTGTTTTTGGTCAACCACTGGTCGTTCAACCACTGGTGCTCGAGAAACTTTTATTCACTGCATGTAAAAATCCAACTGGTAGTAAATCCAACTGGTAGTACTATTTATTCGTACCAGACCACCACTGGTTGAAAGCGCACTTATGGTGTAGCTTTGAACGCATGCATAATAAGCTCCGCCCATTAACTGAATCATAAATATAAGTTACAATCGTGACGTTATTGCTATTTTTAGGTATACGCGCATTTATTTATTATTATCAAAAATTAAATTGAAGTTATGTATGTATGTATGTATGTATGTATGTATGTATGTATGTATGTATGTATGTATGTATACATAATATGTATTACACACACACACATATATATATATATTATTATTATATTTACATATACAAGTATGTATTAAAGTATATTTACTAGTACATGTATATTATATACAGTATATATACATGTATATATATATGTAATACATTTTATTTATATATACATATATACATACATACATACTTGTACTAGTGGATGACCTAAAACACGTAAAACTCGTAGTCGAACCACCGGTGGTTGACCAAAAACACTCGACGAAAGTGGTAAAAGTAGAAAACCACTTCGTCAGATGGTTGACCAGAAAACACACCCTAAGAGAGAAGTAGGTGGAGAAGTAGGAGGAGGAGGAGAGGAGATATGATCTTTACGTTGAGGTGTCGTTCTATATGTGCTATTCCATTATTGATAATAATAATGGATATATATATATATATATATATGGTACGTGTATATAAGCGGATAGGGTACCAGATATATACGTGTGTATATATATATATACCTGCGTAGGTACGTAACGTAACAGTTCACCTACCTGATAATGATTGATGTCCACGTGTAGAGCCTGGAAGCGCGACCGAAGGGGCGGGTCTAGCGCGTTACCCTTGTACCGGGGTACGGGTAGACCGAGCGCGATGATCCGGAAGTCTTCGTGCACTCGGATCAAGTTGAATTTAGCGAGTTCTTCGGCGGAGTGAGTCTATCGTCGGGCAGGGGTTAAAGTTACAGCAATATTTATAGTAATATATAATAGATATAGTTATCTTACTGATGAATAGTATAATGTTATACTCCTGATTAACTCTTAATATTTTCCTTATTTTTACTTATATTTTATGTTGTTTTACTTGTAATATACTTCATAAAGATTGTTTATATTTTGATTATCTGTAATGCTACTTCTAGGTTGACTCTTAATAGAGTTTGCATATGTTATACATTAGAGACTGGTCTCATTCATTCGCATTCAATATATTCTATTGATTCAAACTATTATTATAATTAATTCATGTTTAGCTTATTTTATAATTATAAAATTATTAATTAAATATAGTATAGGTTTATAAATTAAACTCATGATAAAAACAATGTACAAATAACAATATTAATTAATAAATATTATAGAGTTTAAAGAATATATGATGATGTTTTGTAGAAATCAATATAAGGGTATATTTAAAAAGTTAATTTAATTTAGAAATTGTATACGAGATGTATTTTTATCGAATATATTTTTGATTTAGAAATAGTTAATTTACAACACCCACCGCCGCCTTCGCCCCCCCCCCCCCCCCACCGCTACCCCATTCTACCACCTCCCACCGTGACCTCAATCTCTTCCTTTCCCTGGCGCCGAGCCGTTAGTTAAACCTGCAACAATTGATCGTATCTCGCGGCTGACATCATGTAACGCCCGTCGTCCAGTTGCATCTCGTTGTTCTCGAGGAGATTATTCAGTATCGGCAGAACGTTGCGCTCGGCCTTTTCGATGCCGTCCAGTATCAATACTCTGCCGTGTACCGCTGCGTTAACTACAGCCTGAAGGGGAGGGGTGCGGGAGTTAATGGGGCGCATAACAGGGTTAGCGATAGTATACTCTTCGGATAATCTTAGCTTTATCTGTAATGTTAAATATTTTCCTAGGTAATACTAGAATAATTTATTTTCTCTGAATAACTGGCCACTGATCACTAGGGTATGAAATAGACAAGATAACTGATCACTAGGGTATGAAATAGACAAGATAACTGATCACTAGGGTATGAAATAGACATGGTAACTCATCACTAGGGTATGAAATAAACATGGTAACTGATCACTAGGGTATGAAATATACATGATAACTCTTCACTAGGGTATGAAATAGACATGGTAACTGATTACTAGGGTATGAAATAGACAAGATAACTTATCACTAGGGTATGAAATAGACATGGTAACTGATCACTAGGGTATAAAATAGACATGGTAACTGATCATTAGGGTATGAAATAGACAAGATAACTGATCACTAGGGTATGAAATAGACAAGATAACTTATCACTAGGGTATGAAATAGACATGGTAACTGATCACTAGGGTATGAAATATACATGATAACTCTTCACTAGGGTATGAAATATACATGATAACTCTTCACTAGGGTATGAAATAGACATGGTAACTGATCATTAGGGTATGAAATAGACAAGATAACTGATCACTAGGGTATGAAATAGACAAGATAACTTATCACTAGGGTATGAAATAGACATGGTAACTGATCACTAGGGTATGAAATAGACATGGTAACTGATCAGTAGGGTATGAAATAAACATGGTAACTAATCACTAGGGTATGAAATAGACATGGTAACTGATCAGTAGGGTATGAAATAGACATGGTAACTGATCAGTAGGGTATGAAATAGACATGGTAACTGATCACTAGGGTATGAAATAGACATGGTAACTGATCACTAGGGTATGAAATAGACAAGATAACTGATCACTAGGGTATGAAATAAACATGGTAACTCATCACTAGGGTATGAAATAGACAAGATAACTTATCACTAGGGTATTAAATAGACATGGTAACTGATCACTAGGGTATGAAATAAACATGATAACTGTTCACTAGGGTATGAAATAGACATGGTAACTGATAAGTAGGGTATGAAATATACATGGTAACTGATCACTAGGGTATGAAATAAACATGGTAACTGATCACTATGGTATGAAATAGACAAGATAACTGATCACTAGGGTATGAAATAGACATGTTAACTGATCAGTAGGGTATGAAATAAACATGGTAACTGATCACTAGGGTATGAAATAAACATGGTAACTCATCACTAGGGTATGAAATAGACAAGATAACTTATCACTAGGGTATTAAATAGACATGGTAACTGATCACTAGGGTATGAAATAAACATGATAACTGTTCACTAGGGTATGAAATAGACATGGTAACTGATAAGTAGGGTATGAAATATACATGGTAACTGATCACTAGGGTATGAAATAAACATGGTAACTGATCACTATGGTATGAAATAGACAAGATAACTGATCACTAGGGTATGAAATAGACATGTTAACTGATCAGTAGGGTATGAAATAAACATGGTAACTGATCACTAGGGTATGAAATAGACAAGATAACTGATCACTAGGGTATGAAATAGACATGATAACTGATCAGTAGGGTATGAAATAGACATGGTAACTGATCAGTAGGGTATGAAATAGACATGTTAACTGATCAGTAGGGTATGAAATAGACATGATAGCTGATCAGTAGGGTATGAAATAGACATGTTAACTGATCAGTAGGGTATGAAATAGACATGATAACTGATCACTAGGATATGAAAATGCAGTTAATTTCAGATTAATTTTTGCGTGAAATCTATCATATATTTCTTTGATTAATTTAGTATTATATAACCTTAATAAATAATCGTACTATTATAGTATTACATAATATAATAATAGTACAAGCGCATCCACATAATTACGTAATATGCTATGGGTAGTAAAACTTAGAGTTACAGAGTTTATTTATAAATAGAAAATATTTGTCATCAATCTTTTTTCACAATTAAAATTATAATATATTATATTTAATATATATTATAATATATTAATGTACATATTTGGATAGTAGTAGTTATACCTATATTAATAAATGACAGCAACATTTATTTTTAACATTCATTACTTTTCAATCATTATTGTAATTAAGAAATTTAAACCAACATTTATGTTAATTAATTTTTGTTATATTATTATCTTGTTATATCAGAGAAAAATATTTGATCAGTATCAGTATCAATTATTATTAGATTTAAGATTTCTTCATATGTATTGACTTAAATCATATCATTATACTGGAATTCATATATACTAACTTCTCAATGGTTTTGTATATATCTAATCCCTATGAAATTATAAATAACAAGGTTTCGAGGAGTTTTATTTTTATATTTAAATTACGTTATACGCATAATCTAAATTATGTTATTTAAAACTTTTATTTCATTTGATTGAAGGAATTAGTAAAATAATATAACACTATTAAACAGGAGGGGAAGTGTGTTATTCATTAGAGGAAGAGGACGAGTTATATATTTGGTAAAGTTATACATCAGAAGGAGGAGGAGGAGAGGAGGAGGAGGAGGAGGAGAAGGGGAGGGGGAGAGGGATAGGAATTAATCATTACACGTTGATGAGCAGACCTGATCAACGTAGATCGCTGAATTGGCGTGAATCTCTCTTCTTTGCTTGAGATCACTTTCAGTGGTATCCCTGGACAACGCTATGTATTCCACTTCTTTGTTGGTCAGTTGCTATCTCAGTAAAGGTGGGGGTATTACATATGACCTCGTATCAACAACGTATATAATACGATAATATACTATGTCGTGGGGTAGCATGGCTCAGAGGATCGGTTAATAGCTAGAAAGAGTGATGTTATGAGTTCGATCGTAGGTTATTCTGTCAATGCAAATAATCGACGCTGATTTATCAACAACCCAGGTAGATCGACAACTCAATAAATCAATACAATAAATATCCTGATATATCAACAACAACGCAGATATATTAATAACACGATTACTTCGAATATCCCGATATATCAATATATCAAATAACCAGATATATCAATAGCGCTGATTTATCAACAACCCAGGTCGGGGTTGTTGATCAACTACTCAGATACAACAAATATCCTGATATATCAATAACGCAGATACATCAACGTCGCAGATATATCAACGAGCGCGTATCAAATAACCAGATACATCAACAACGCTGATTTATCAACAACCCAGGTCGATCAACAACTCAGATACAACAAATACCCTAATATATCAACGAGCGCGTATCAAATAACCAAATACATGAGAGCGAGGCGTCGCCTGGTGTGTCCGGGGGCCCCGATGAGGAACACGTCCTGTTTCATGGCGTCCTTCTGCATGAGCCAGCGAAGATGACCTCTAGTGCTAGAGGTCAACGGCGCTGAGGGCAGATAGCCGACGGGCACTAGTTCCGGACGTTTCGCCGGCTTAGTCGTTACGCTTACGTCACCGATTCGCACGACGCGGTCGCTCATCGAACCTAGGGCAACGGTAAGGGGTGGAAAGAGGTCATTGATTATGGGAAGTGGGGGAGGAGCGGAGGGGTTGTTCATTATGGTAATGAGAGAAGGGGTTATTAATCAGAGGATGAGTTATTTATTTGGAGAAGTTATATATCAGAAGAAGGGGAGATTAGGGGGAGGGGCATAGGGGTTAATCTATAGATGAGTAGAAGGAGGAGGAGTAGGAGGAGTAGGAGGATGAGGAGGAGTAGAGTAGAAGGAGTAGAAGGAGGAGAAGGAGGAGGTGGAGGAGGAGAAAAGGATGAGGAGGAGGAGGAGGAGAAGGAGGTGGAGGAGGAGAAGGAGGAGACGGAAGAGTAGGAGTAGTTAGTTATTGATCTTCACACCAGGGGGACGTTACTAACGAGACGTAGAGGTCGTTCTATTGACGGTGAACCTAAGCAGCGACGAACTGGTCGCTAGCCTGTTCAGACGTATCATCTGCAACACGAGATTAACATGCATCAGCGTGTTAATAAATACTGTTATTTAAGGAAAAATATAACACTTTCGCAAAATTGTGTAATTCAATTTCGTACACAAAAAATGAAAGTAAATGTAAAATAATATGTTTTAAATTATTATTGATATGATGAAAACTAGGTGTTCATTACAAATATATAACAGAGCAGTAGGATATATTGGTTTTTAATGCTATACATATCTGTGTGGCCAGTAAAATCTAATTTATATTGCATGTAATTTAAATACAATCAATAAAAATATCGTTGTATGAAAATCGTGGAAAACCTAAATCTATTTCAGTAATTTCAATACTACTGCCAGCAGCAGCAGAAGCAGGGAGTAGGTATTAATTACAATGCTTAGATACTATCTATTAGATAGAGAATGTTATCAATTTACTTCGCAAAATATGTGCTACTACCATACTAATATATGTATATAGGGTACCATTCATTTTATACCAAGTAAATTTGCAACATGTCATTTCGTACCGAGATAAATGTCAATTAAAAAGAAAAAAAATCAAATGGCACCAATTGTACGGTACCATATGTATAAGTATATTACACGTATATAAACCCATTCATTATATACAATATAAATAATCATGGTTTATTCACAATCGCTGCATCATACTCTATATTAAACTATAGTCATTAATATGGAATATCCGATATTAATTCAATGAGTTGGACTGTGAAATAGTATTAGTTATAAAAGTTGCCTTAAGTTGAGATACAGCCACTTAAGTAAGGCCAATTATATATATATATATATATATATAATTTGTTTATACAAATATATAGTTAATAATTATATAGTTACAATAATTTAAAGGTATAAGAGAAAATATATTTTAACTTTTCTTCATAAAAATCTATGATATATTTATATATTGCATATAAATATATTAATATATTTTACATATTAAACTGTGTATATATCTAATAAATGTTATATTAGTTTTTGTCTTTATTTGAGTTCATTAAATTATTGAATCAATATTATTTCAATAATTATATACATTTTTATAGTTTATAGTTTACATCGAATTCACATAGTTTATGTATTACATATAGCTTAGGAATTATAATATAATAATGTAGATAGGATTTGCCTATTTAATATAACATCCAATTAAATTTGTAATTTATTTGAATTTAAATATAAAACTTTATTTTATTTTAATGTATACGTTATGAAAACATATCAATACTTTTCTTTAGTGTTATATTTAATAATAATATACCTTTATAAATATTATTGAATAAATCGGGGTATTAAAATACTTTGTGAATCATAGATATAAAAACTTAATTAAACTCTAAAATAACATTGATATTTTTTTTAATTTTATAAAATTTAAATTGTTATACAATAGAGGTCGCAAAATAGGAACCCAACTTAAATAATATATATTAAATATGAAATAAATTAATATGAATTGAATAAAATATTATAAGTTATTTAGTAGCATAATATTTATTTGTAGTATTACATATTTTATTAATATATAAAATAAAATATAAATAAAATAGAATATACTAATTTCCTTGGAACATGTATCCAATTATTTAATTTTCGTTTTATATTTAAAATATTTAAAATATCAATTTGTATTTACTAAATAGTAGATATAGTAATATATTCGAATTTAATATAAATGGACCTTTTTAATCGTATTTTAAAAACTGGAGCAAAAGATGATGAAACAAGAAAAGAAGAATCTAAAAGCTCGAAGAAATTTATTGTTACTCAAGATGTGATTAATGTTTGAATTATTATATTTAATATAATTAAATTAAATTAATCCATGAAGTTTATGTAAATTAAAATGTTTATGATGAATTTTATGATAAACTTCAATATTCAATTTATAAAAAAGTGATTCTACTTAATAAGTAACTTATTAAATAAATTATTTAACATTGAAATCATATGCTTATTTTTTATTTACATAGATAATCTATTAGATTCTATGATTATCATAATGATATAAATATTAAGAATATATTATTTGATTAATAGGCCCTATTAATAATAGAGGCACTGGACCAGTGACTAGTATGATAAGGTACCCCTTGGATATTATAAGTTTTAGTTATAATTCAATTTTTATTGAAAACATGTTTAACATGATGTTAATCATTTTGTTATCATAATTGATAAAGCTGTAAGCTTAGCTTATTATTTATATTTTAAAAATAATTTGTATATCATTTTAAATATTAAATAGTATTTTTATATACTACTGCACTTATGACTTCACTAATATGTAAACAGTAGTCAAATTATTTACTTACTAATTTAGTAACTAAAAGAATTTACCATTTGTTTTATGAGTATACATTTTATATGAAATAATGTTAAAATACTTATTATAACTATAGACCTTTATTCATTTATAGATATTTAAATAAATTGTACCGATATAAGTAATAAATGATAAAAATATTGCAATGTTCGTTAATTGTTAATAATAACGACAATATAATAAAAATTGTATGCAATTTTATTTTGTATCTTAATTTACTATTAAGAGCAAGTGAAAATTGAGATACATTCGACGGACATCAATATCTGTCGATCGTAATGTTCTGTATATTTGCTCGCTGTTATATATGTTATATATATATATATACACTAAATTAGCGTCGCTAATGTAATGTACTTTATTTCAACTATTTCATTTTCATAAACGAATTCATTGTTTAACTATATCAGTAAATCAGAGGACAAATATCCTGAATATTTCGATCGAGCGACCAATTCGATGGAAATCGATGACTGTCGTAATGTTCACTTGATCCTAATGTTATAATTTAGTTTTTCATTATAATTCAGGAACCTCTTAAAATAGATAATTAATCCTTTTTACTATTTTAATATTAATACATTAGTATATTAATACTTAATATGTTAATAAAGCCAGTAATAAAGCTGCTTTCACATACAAAAATATCCCGAAATGGTCGAACATAAACATCCGGCAGGTTCCGTGTTCACGGCTATACCTATATCGGGGGGCAGGTGGACGCGCGCATTATGTGTGCGTTTATATATCTATTATTTATTATAAAATCTTAAATCTTGTCCGATATCTAGCTACATTTTTAAAAAATAATTGTAAGCAGTTGATATCGCGCTGTTTTTTGTTATCACGAAAGCAGCTTAAGTAAGATTATCTCTGATGATTTAATCAGCATCTAGAGGTAGTCACAACTATATATGTTTGTCTACTCTCTTCGACGTTTAGATATCTCCCAACCATACCTCATTACGAAGACATTTTACACGAGTGGTATATAGATCAATACATCGTATCCACAACGTCCATCTTTTAGTGACCTATTACCAGTGTTATTCATAAATCTCTACAATTATAAGTCATAATAATAATAATAATAATTTGTAGAGCGAATTTAATAAATCTCTATTAAAGTATTAACATTGTGGGTGTAATAAAGATTACATAATAATGTGTATTATATATTGTACGGGAGTATATTTTAATGCGTAGACAAGACACGCATCGTTATTCTAGAACCACGCGCATTATACGTAATTTTAACGTAAATTAATTATATTTATATATTTTAAAGTAAAATAATCGTTGAAAACGAAATTAAACGCCCCTCACTCCCTATAAATATCCGCGGCTTCAATGACATGTACTCCTCATCGTAGGACATCAAAGCGGACTCGACATGTCGCGTACCGAGGCTCAACGAACTCAGGGAACTGCTGCAGCATACCTATCTGGAAGAGGTACGTTCATACACAACTATCGCGCGCGTGTGTACGTGTATTAATATATTGCCGTCTCAACGACCGCAATGTATTCGATATTACTAGTAAATAGTACGAATAATACGAATACGCGCGTTAGATTTACCTATAGTTATACCGAACGCGAACTGACCTATAGAGATAGATTCACAAACACCTCCTACATGGCGTCCAGTGATCTCGTGCGAAGCGCGCCGAGTGTTTTAATTTGGTTTCGTCTGAATACGTGCGCGCGACGTAAATTCTACCGTTTATGAATACCTATTTAATTAACATCGCGCACGAGATAACTTTGCGTGCGCGATCACCGCTATCCTCCTAAACGATGCCTCTACGTCTCTCTATAATGACCTCTACGCCTCTCTATTACGACCTCTACGTCTCTCTATAACGACCTCTACGTCTCTCTATAATGACCTCTACGCCTCTCTATTACGACCTCTACGTCTCTCTATAACGACCTCTACGTCTCTCTATTACGACCTCTACGTCTCTCTATAATGACCTCTACGCCTCTCTATTACGACCTCTACGTCTCTCTATAACGACCTCTACGTCTCTCTATAATGACCTCTACGCCTCTCTATTACGACCTCTACGTCTCTCTATAACGACCTCTACGTCTCTCTATTACGACCTCTACGTCTCTCTATTACGACCTCTACGTCTCTCTATAACGACCTCTACGTGTCTCTATAACGACCTCTACGTGTCTCTATAACGACCTCTACGCCTCTCTATAACCACCTCTACGTGTATCTATAACGACCTCTATATTTCTCTATAACGACCTTTACGTCCCGCCCCCGCCCCCCAGAACGGCATCGAGACGCTGGTGCGCTGCGTGAACGACCTGCTCACGTGCGAAGACGCGGACGAAGACGCCCGTCGCACAGCGTTCCGGTTCGTCGGCACCGTGATACGTACCCACTACGAAGTGCTCGAGCCCACCATCAAGGAATACCTGTTCCTCATCGTCGCTAAGCATCACGAACCCCCCGATCAGTCTCTTAGGTTACCCCCGCCCCCACCACCGCTGCGTTGTAGTAATATATGTGTGCGCGTGCGTGTATAATCATGTATATATTTGAATTAAATTTCATTGAAAGACAATTTAGACACTTTAATTAATCATAAATGATTTCTCATATTTATATATAAGATTTAAAATATACAATTTAAAATATTGAAATAAAAATATTATATTTATATGTCTGTTGTGTAGTTCACTTTTCTATTCTACGTTATGCCCGATTCAATTCTACGCTATATAGTTAATTTCAAGACGAGCTTGTATTAGTTACAGCTATCTTTATTCACAGTATACTTGCTGTCGGCATGTTCGCTATGACGACCAAATGGTAAAAGTCACGAAATATATATACGCTCGACACATCCACGATGTCTTTAGGGGCGTGTCTATACAATTAATATTTGGTGATACAATTATTATTCGGTTCCGCTGATTAGTGTAGATCTGTTCATCATCGCTCTTATCTCCATCAACATTATATAACATACACCTATAACTCCGCGCCACACTCAGCGCTAGACTCAATATAATATGTGTCTATATAGTGGCTAAGGCGTCAGACACACAAGCAGTAGGACACGGGTTCGACCCTCGTCCGGACCATTAATTCAATTTATAAAATGGGTCTTAAAATATTATTTAGAAGTGATCTTATATAATTGTGTATAAATAAATGATCGGCTCTCGTGGAATCTAACCATGGATGCCTTAACATGAGAGCGGCTTCGAAGGGACATTAGAGCCACATATGGTTATAAGTGAAAACTTCATCTAAGTTCCTGGATGGGATGAAAGGACTCCACCAAATAAAAATAACAATAACAATAACAATATATGATTCATACCCACAATTATACCTTAGCTTATTCATTACGCGCGCTCTAACCTATACATAATAATACAAACTCATTTATACCCACAATTACTCAATCCACTCTACATAACACATATATATGTATATATATATATATATATATATATATTATTAATAATGGTGTAATTCACCCACTAAACGTAAACTATATATTTCTGTGTTTTCTTATCAATATTTACCTAATTGTAGCGAAAAGTATCGCAGGTTCAGTAGAATTTTCTCGAGTAAATATATATAATATACATTATACCTTGTTCCATTATTCAGTGAACATTATTTACAACACCAATGTTAATATTTACTAATATACAAAACATATAAGTGGATTTCGATATTTTTATTTCTCAATAATAATTACACGATCCTATTAAATTGATTTATGGATTAAAGTAGTAGGACATCACCGGGTGTTCAGGATATACATTGTGGTGTTATGCGCGTTACCTCGTTTTAAGGTCATCTCCTATTTTTAAGGACATCTCCTATTTTTAAGGACATATCCTATTTTTAAGGACATCTCCTATTTGTAAGGACATCTCCTATTTGTAAGGACATCTCCTATATTTAAGGATATTTCCTCGTTGAAGTTGACAACCCGATACTCTCAGTAAGTATCAGAGATGTTCAGAGAGCGATGGTTCTATAGTAGCACACTGCATCTATTATGCAATAGCTATTACATAACGCAATCGTCGGTTACCTAATGCCAGCGCGCTTAAGATCTCCACGACGCTACTTATATTAGTTAATATATTCATATCGCGTGTACACTCGCTATTTTAGCATATTTATATTTATTTATATAGAATATATTCATATTGTATTATTTTTACACTCTTAATATATTTATATTTATTTATATAGAATATATTCATATTGTATTATATTTACACTCTTAATATATTTATATTTATTTATATAGAATATATTCATATTGTATTATATTTACACTCTTAATATATCTATATTATATATATATATATTGTATCTACACTAAACATATCTACGTAACATAAACATAAATATACATTACATCTCCGTAATCGATATCGTGCGTATCACTAATGCAGCCTTCATCTTCTTCAGGTTGGAGATATTCATAGACCTGAGCAAGAACGGCCTGTCGCTCACGCTGCCTTACTTCGACGTAGGTTTACATTCATCGCGTGGCGCCCCCTACCATTCGCCGTATTAGTACCCCGTCTTTATTGCCTCTTCTGCGATATTACATCGTCGTTATTATCTCGTCGTAGTCATCGAACGATCAACATTTATATAAATAATATCAGCAAAAAAGCATACCGTTAGTTTTTAGCAATTGATTTAGTTGCTCCGCCCCCTGTATCTAGTCTGGGCTCAGAGGGACAGCCAAAAGTTAGTATGCCAGAGGTCCCGATTTCGACTCCCGGCAGTTCTTGTTTTTATCTCGTGAGTTTATCGAGAACTTAATAAACGATATATAAAAACACAAGAACAAAGTTGTGTACTATTTGTATTGTATTGTCCCTCACAGTTATTTAAAACATGTATAATAGTCTATGACTTTTGGGTCCATTTGTATTCGCTATTTGTATCGTATTCAATATATATATTCGCGGTTTCAATAAATAAATAATATTATTATTTACGCGCGCGTGTTCCCAGCACCAGCTAATCGAGCGCTGCGTCCACTCAGGAGAGTTCCTATTGGACTACCTGGCGTGTTCCCAGCACCAGCTAATCTAGCACTACATGCACCGCGCAGGAGAGTTCCTATTGGACTACCTGGCGTGTTCCCAGCAACCCGACCACTCGGAGATCGTGAAGTTCCTCGTCCTACTCGAGAGGCTGTTCCGCTTCAACGCAGTCAGCTTCATGAACGAGCCCATGCTGTCTGAGCTCGTTATGTTAGTAATTCAGGGGGGGCGTTATCGCGATAATGATGATTCATATGTTATAGTGGTGATTCATATGTTATAATGATATCATTAATATGTTATAATGATATCATTAAAATATTATAATATAATTAATATGTTATAATATAGTTAATATGTTATAATGATATCATTAAAATGTTATAATGATAATTAATATGTTATAATGATAATTAATATGTTATAATATAGTTAATATGTTATAATGATAATTAATATGTTATAATATAGTTAATATGTTATAATGATATAATTAAACATATAATAATACGATAATGATATAACATTTATATAATATATATAGCTATTCTAATTTGTTCTTATATATATTTATTCATTATAATATCTATAATAATTCTTATATAAACTATATATCAATACGAATATCAATAACATCATACTAATATGATGGCATACACGATATCATGGTATGTCATAGAGGTCACTCAAATGTGACTTTCTACTATCTTTGTAGAAATATTTGCGAAGATTGTCAACGAACTGGTGAAGATTTTGAAGAAGAATTGAATGTTGGCGACATTAGAAATACTTTATAATATCTTTATCATCATTATACCATCAATACTACCACCATCACTACTACCACCATCACTACCATCACCAGCACCATCATCACTACCATAAGTATCACCACCACCACTATTATTACCACCACCACCGCCACTACCACTTACACCACCACTACCACCACCATCATCACCAGCACCATAAGTATCATCACCACTATCATCACTATCACCACCATCACCATCACTACCGCCACCATCACCACCGCCACCATCACCATCATCACCACTACCATCACTACCACCATCAATACCGCCACCATCACCACCGCCACCATCATCACCACCACCACTACCATCGTAACCACCATCACAGCTAAGAATAATGGTGCTAGACACATTGATCTCGTACCACAAGCTGCCGATACAAGGTCTGATGCCCTTCGTCGTGTTCCTCTGCAAGCTAATCGCGGTAGACAAGTTCAAGGACATCGCGTATAAGGTAGGTGGCGACACCTCAAGCCAACCGAGTAAGTGTCCTCGATAATTGTGTTGTTTGCAATAATATGTGAGATAATATATAGTGTTGACAACGATTATAAACTTACGCTCTAACGATACTAAAACGATGTAATCACGTATCACGTACTTACCGATAACATCGAAGTCAAAGAGAGGGAGTTTAACGGTGCTAAAGGAAATACTATATACCTCCCACTTTCCCTATTCCCCTCCCTCCCTCTCACTCACTCACCCATTCCCTATTCCATCTCCCTATCCACTCTCTCTCTATATCCCTCTCTCCATATCCCTCTCCCTCCTCCCTTTACTTCTCACCCTCTCCTCCTCTCCCCCTCCCTTTCCCCAAAGGTGTCACCCGCCCCCCCACCTAACCCTCACCTAACCCCCTCATCATCTCCAGCCGATGAGGAAACTGCTCTGCACCTACCTGGGTAAGATCGCAATCTACGAACTGTGTACGCTGATGAGCGAAATGAACGCGAGTAAAGATCTGATCACTGGCGCTGTGTTTGTCACCGGGGCGTCGGTGTGGGGCTCCGATAGGGTGACTAGTCTCGAACTGGACCCTCTCTACGTACTGCCTTCGTTTAAGCTCGTTAGCATCATCGCTATTGCGTCATCGCTATTGCGTCATCGCTATTGCATCACTTTACTACGATGACATCATCATAATCATCACTAGGTGCTGTTCAACTCACCCCCGGTAGCAGTTACCATAGAGATAGTGAACCTGCTCCAGTGGCTAGTGGACAACCACGGAGAAGATAGCGACTCGACCACTTGGACAGTCCTGTTGGACATCGTCTCCGATATCACCTACGACATCACCTCCAATAGCATGGTAACAGTTCATTAGTGCTTTCTACAGTGAGCTTTCGGTTCAGTTTTATTATAAAACTTTTATACTGTGATTTGTTCAATGACATGAGTTGTGTTTTGTATAATTCTTTATACAGAACTTTGTTCAGTATTTTGTACAGTATTTTGTACAATAATTCGTATAATATTGAGTTTAATAAGGCATCCGATGTTTTAGTATCGATGCCTTACCTAATCTCCCCCACCCCATTTGTCAGACGACCGATTCCACTCTAAAGAAGAATGTGCAGACCCTGCTGACGTCCATCGAGGGAGTATTCGCAGAGTTCCCGCAGGAGATAGACGGACATCTATTGTTCGATGTAGTCGAGAGGGTTGCCTCCGAAAGACCCGTTAGCACCCCTAATTACCCCCTAACTACCCGCTAACTAGCCCCTAACTACCCCCTAACTAGCCCCTAACTTGCCCCTAACTAGCCCATAACTACACCCTAACTAGCCCCTAACTAGCCCCTAACTACCCCCTAACTACCCCCTAACTAGCCCCTAACTAGCCCCTAACTAGCCCCTAACTACCCCCTAACTACCCCCTAACTAGCCCCTAACTACCCCCTAACTACCCCCTAACTAGCCCCTAACTAGCCCCTAACTAGCCCCTAACTACCCCCTAACTACCCCCTAACTAGCCCCTAACTACCCCCTAACTAGCCCCTAACTACCCCCTAAATACCCATAACTAGCCCCAAATTAATGTTGGTTATACATGTGTTTAAATTATATTTAGAAAGATAATGTAGCAGGATAACTAGTTTAATCTGAACTCAGATTCTGAAGTAAGATTTAAATGTACATGTGGAGAGGACACAATAATCATTCTCAGTAAAAACCTATCCAAAGTTTCATTAATTAATATTATAATAACATCACCGTAATACTTTTATGTTGATCTTTATTTATAGCTAAAATATTTATAATAGATTTAATAAAGCAGATTTTATATATTATATGATAAGAGAAAAAGTAAATTATCAATTTCATGTTTATATAATAGATAACAAATTAATATTGTTTATATATATATATATTTCAGGGATGGGCTCAAATATTTAATTTTGTATGATGATAGTATTGTTGTAAAACATGTTTTAAACACTGATTTGATATATTTCAATTATTTGTTGTATTTGGTATATTTGTAGAAGTTTGTAATGAATATAATCAACAGATCAAATAAAATCAACAGATATTTTAACAATTATAATTCATATAAGAAATATTTTCGGCGTCATTAAAAATAATAATAATAGTTTAAAATATAAAAAGATAACCAAATATAATAACAATCACGTAATCGACATGTTATTATGCAATACGCATGACTAGATCACATGACATCGTAGACTGTATTTCTCTACGCACTGAGAGGATAGTAACGTCTCGCTAGTTGGGAGATGTAGACACCATGAACTCTAACCTTTCTCTAACGGAATACCAGCGAATCTCGTGCGCAATCGTAATACACATATTAACGTCAATAATTATTTATAAATAGTAGAATTTACACCGCGCATAGAATCACCGCACCAATGTAACTCTCTGCGCACGAGATCACCGCCATTATTGACATTGTTACCTTTGTATCGGATCAATACTGATATAGGCGTAATAAGTATATCGGGGTACAGAAGCAGGCTTCTTTAGAATCACGCGCACGACATACAAGCGTTTCTATTGTACGCGACATTAGTTTTAAAGTACGACAATTACTTAATAGCGCGTGTCGTATTGCGATATTATTTATATATATTGTAAATAATTTATGTGCGTTTTTAAATAAATAATATTTTATATAACTAACATTTTTTAAATATTACATTTAGTATAATTGAATAACTGTATTACCCAAGGCCGTCATAAATTACTTTTATATCTGAGTTATCCCAGATTACTTCGCTATTCATCTCATATCGAATAAAATATACATGTATTATATTCACATTTACCGTTTCGATTCACTACAAATGTTTATAATAAGCTGCTATATTCGTATAATGCTATGCACGCTTATATTACGATAAATAATATATTATAATATATTAGTTAATATATTAGTTAATGTATTTTTTTATAATGGTGGGTCCTAAATACATTGTTTACACATGATGTATATCATGCTCTCAATAAATCCATGTTCACACACATGAGTCATGTTACATGACACTTAAGTATATATTATTAAGTAATATTGTCGAATAATTAATTTTTTCAATTATCTTATTTTTTATCAGTGTATTATCCTATATCCAATTTATATTGTCACACACATATATATATATATATATATATATATATATATATATACATGTATACATAACTCATATATATATATACATGGCTTATGCGCGATTATATAGAAGCGTAATATAATGTCAATACTTGAACTGTTGTTTAGGAGAAATCGTTGATAAGTCTGCTGCAGTTCAAGTTTGAGAATATGTCGCTGCTGGATTCCGATTGGTCGTACGAATGTAACTTCATGATAAATAGATACTTCAAGTGAGTATTTATCGATAGTAATGTACGGTAAATGCCCTCCCCTGCTTATTAATTAAGATTCCTTTATCTATAAGATCCATAATTTAATTGTTTTAATATATATCACTATAAAAATGTAATATGCATAATAAATTTAATTTCATTTGGTATTATACCTTTAATAAAAAACCTGATTACCGTCATATTTAGATCTATATACATATTATTTACCTGAATATACAAAAGATTCATACACAACAAAATTCAGCTCATAAATATAATATTCTAAAACGGCACTTAACAATGTATCTCTATATAATTATATTTTATAGTTATATATATATATATATATATATATATATATATATATATATATTCTTTTATCTTAATTTTAATTCACAACTTAATTATCTTAATTTAAATATATTTATGTATATATTTTCTCCTATCTTAATTTTATATATATTTAATTAATAAATTTGTAACATTTTTAGATATATCAAATTGAATAACAATTTTATTATCTATAATTTATCTTTTCTAAATATAATTGTTTGTAATAAAAAAAATACAATTAAATAATTAACTTATTGTCTATACAACTTATAATAAACCATTGTATATATTATTTATATTAATTAATATATAATTTTGTATAAAATTGTAATAATAATATCAATAAATAAAATCTTTTAGTAAATTCTTTTTTTAAACAAATTATAATATTTTGTCGGATATATTAAAGTTTTAACAACTCCATATCATTTTGATATATGTTCATCATTAATCATTTATGATAATTCATAACTTTGATATATGTAATTATATATAGGTGAGAAGGTGGTATACTTCGATAAGATAGGTATGAGATTGTGAATTTTGTACACATTTTATACACATGTCTGTGATAGTTTAAACAGCTGTCACATCATTTATAATATCTACTTTACAATATTTATAATTTAAGATTTAATGCAATGTACATTCCTGCAATAATATTTATCCGATTTTAAAATTACAATATTTATAATATAATATCATTCTATTAAAAAAAAAATTATATTATATAAAATATTTTTTTCCGAGATAATCCTAAAATTAATATATAATTATTTTTAAAATACGTTTTAAATATGTCAATAATTATCAGATTAAAAAAAAATGTCTGTATATATAGGTAATAAATATAATATAATACGTATTTAATTATAGAAATATTAATTTTAATTACCATTTTTTTCTCTCGTAAATTATATTTTCTTAAATAAAATTCTTAACATTTATATTTTAAATTAAAAATATATATAAATTAAAATACATTAAAAATCCATTTTTTGTGGTTAAATTTGTTTTAAATATTGTAATAAGAATGAAGATGATGCTGATTTATACATTTTAAAATGTAATATAATGTTATGTAATGTTAAGGGCATATCGCACAACGCCATTAAAATCGTGCCATTCAATATATAGAGATAGTAAATTCATTACTCTGTATAAAGCTCCACAGACAAAAATCTATTCAATGAATTTTATTGATTTTTTTTGTGATATATAGAGGAAATACAAAGCTACAACAATGGCTTATTTTTATATTTCAATATAATTCATACATAAAAGTATAAATTATTTTTTTATATAATATTTCATTGAAAATAGCAATTATAAAGTATTTTCTAATACATTATTAAAATGATGGCAACATAATATTTTGCGCATGTATGATATTTATATATAGCAAACAAAATTAGTAAGATTGCCATATTAGTTTTATCTGTGCGGTTAATTTTATATATGAAATATGTGTAAATAATTATTCTATGTAAATCACATTTGAAATTTCACTAATTAAAAATCAATATGAAAATTACAATTTATACATATACGTTTAATTAATATATTATATAATTGCATAGAGCAATAATTAGTTCTTATCTAGACAATATATTTAGAGATGTTTACATATATATATATATACATATATATGTATATATATATATATATATATATATATATATATATATATATATATATATATATATATATATATATATATATATACTATTTTATTGATTATATATTTATACAATTCTATAAGTTAACTATATTATATAGTTTATTTTTGAAATATGTACAATAAAAAATGATTTTTATGATATTTCTAAATGGATTTAATTTTTAATTTTTTAAAATAAACTAAATAACACTACATTAATTAATATTTTTTTTGTTTTTTTTTGTAATTTAACATATTCTATTATGCTGTACCCCCTTAAGGGCGGGATAAATATATTATTTTTGAAATCAATATATTTGTTATTAAAAATGATATAAAATCAGTAAATATAATATATTATCTTTAAAATAATATTGGGCTTGTTGCATAAAAGTTACTCTAAGTGTTATAAATAAATAATTTAAAAATACTACCGTAAAAAATATACATAAAAATGATAGTAAAATATATATAATTTTTTTTTAAAACTGATATTACCGCTCTTTATTTTTAAACTTAATTTTGATTCTTTGAACATCCATATCTATTGATATACTTGATAAATGTATATGAATCTTTCAAAAGTTAATTATATATAAATATCTCTTCATATATATAAAGTATGAGCTAAAAGTATAACTTAGTTACTGGAAATTACTGGAAATTTTGTTATTTTAAATGTACTGTTTTGTAGGTCTCATTAACATCGTAATATAGGTCTATAACTTAATATATATAGATCTAATTATAATTAATACGACTTGAACGAAATGTAGTCATTCTCTTATTCATTTCAGAAGTTATCGTACTTTTAGTAAACAAATCTCCTATCGTCACCATGTAATTATTCATATGTTTCGGCGGCTCTTATGTTAATACATTAAATATATACATTGATTTTTAAAATTTATATTTATACTATAATCCAGAAATTCAACATAAATATATCGTTGTTTAAAAGTAATATATATATATATATATACATATATAAACAAATAACAAATAACAAATAATTAATCATATGATAAGGTAAAGTATAACAAAAGTCAACATTATTGTTATTGTTATGTTATCCATATAATCCCTATCTCTATCTATATCCCTATCTCTATCCCTATATCCTAAATGTTAATTGTCAAGTCAAGGCTACCATATCAAAATAATTGTTATTTTTTCTATAATTACAATTTTTAATATTTCTAATTTTTTTTTTCCGAATATTATATTCTCTAACCTCGCCCTTCGGTTCGCAGACAAGAGACTCGCCTCCCGATCAGGATGAAGATCATATCTAGACTGTTGGCACTCTACACAGAAAATCAGTTATTCGAGGTACGATTAATGCGGTCACTGTAGCTGTCACTCATTGTTGGCTACTACTACCACCTTTACAACATACACGACTCATGCGCAATAAATAGAATATAATTAATGATTAAATTAAATATTTATAATTAAATATACCCCAGAACAGTATCTACAACTACACTATATACTCGATATATACGATATCTTCCCTTATGCTCTATATTTATATAATTAAATTAATATTAATATACCACTGCAAAGTGTGATCTATCTGTTGGTACAGAAAGATAGTGTTACGCAGTGAGCAGACGTCATTAATTATAATCTATAACAAATATAGCCGATCGATAAACAAAGTTAACAACCGCTATACATTACCGCGCGTGTGTGCTATAAATAGAATGAGATCATCAGTCTGGTGTTGCATCACTTCTCGTCGATTGAGGCCGAACCGTGCGCCGATATACGCTACGAGGTTCTGGTGCTGCTGACTACTATGTTCAGGCAGTGTCGGCATCATCAAGCCCTCGATATCTTCACTATCATCAAGAAGGTTGAACGCGGCGCACTGCGGCGATGAGTCATGCGATGTTGATATCGTGGCGATGAGTCATGCGATGTTGATATCGTGGCGATGAGTCATGAAATGTTGATATCGTTATGATGAGTCATGCGATGTTGATATCGTGGCGATGAGTCATGCGATGTTGATATCGTGGCGATGAGTCATGCGATGTTGATATCGTGGCGATGAGTCATGAAATGTTGATATCGTAATGATAATGATGATGATATACGATATGTTGATACGAATATAAATATATAATACTATTTTAAATAAATTAAGTAAAATATAAGTTTGTGAATAACCATTATTATAAATGAGCAATTTAATATATTAAGATATTTATGTGTGCCAATATGATATAGCATCCTTTTAAAATAGATTAAAACAAATAAACATGTGTTCGTATGACATGGTATTGTAATCTGTAAAACTAATAGTTTCATTATTTACAATAGTTTACTATTAATTTATTCGAAATAATATCTATTTTAAACATTATATGATTCAGTAAAATGCCTATATTTTTTTGTTATAGATCATTTAAAGTTTATTTCATAACGTCATATAATTTATAATGTATTTAACTTATTAATTTAACTAATGACTCGTAATAATTAAATTATGCATCGTGAGTTATATAATTAAAAACATGAATATAATTGTTACACTAATATAAACACTTACTATAAATGTTGATGTTCTCTTAAGTCATGTCTGCGTGCGATTGTACATTGTTTATAGTTAGTCTTTCAGCGTAACATTTCATTATAATATTTAAACTATTTTACCACCTCGTGATCTAAGTTTTATTCGAAAATTCGTTAATCTCACGCCGCGTCCTATAACGAATAGATAAACTTACGTTAATAACATCGATTTTCTAATTAACCATACGTTAATGCATACACACCAGTGTAAGCATGTACAAGTGTAAGGTATCCTAACTCAGCATACATAGCGTGTAAATATCATAGGACATCACCTACTGATGTTTACCACTGCCACCGTACGATATCGAACAACAATCAAGTGTACTTTAACTATCAATAGTATTTATATTATGAATATAAGTAAGGTAATATCATCATTAATCAGGTTATATTAATAGTATCAACGATACAACAATAATAATACTATTCTTTATTAGAAGAATGTTGTTTGTTTTCTGTTTGTTTATCTAGTTTATAGAATGAATATGCTCTTCCCCGCTAAAGAGCTTCACTATAATACAACCTGTATCGTTGTACAGTACTAACACCTAATGCCCGACACTATTAATCATTATCATTATTAATGATCTCGCCATAATTTCAGATTATTTTAACGAATAGTTCGTCAGGTTCTTCATACTCGCGTGATATCTGCATTCTAATGACGAGTTTGATAGACTGTTTCAAGGTTACAGAGGTCACCTCTATACTACGACCATTGCATTAACCCCCCCACCCCCCCCGTTACAGGTGAAATTATTAGATTCATTGGGTTCTCAATGCTTTAAGATACACGAATTATTGGTTTCTTATTTCGAAGATTGTTACACCAAGGAAGAACTACCCGAAATAAGAAAAAAGGCTAGTTTCCGATACGTTCCTTAAACCTTAACTTCAATTGTTCATCTCTTTCCCGATGCGTTACTAGCACTAACTTAACAGTATGCCCTACACATTATCTATACACATGATTCACTGCAACTATGCATGCGTAACATTTAAGTCATGAAATGTACACTCGATTTATATCAATAATAATAGAAACTTAAGAAGCTGCGTTATTTATCTAACACAATAATTTGTAATTTTATTACAATCATTTCTCCATTAGTAATGATTATTAATATAAGATTAATATAGAATAACTTTAGTGATATTTTGTATATACTAACATCATTAATGCCATTATTTGTAATACATCTTCCATTGAATAAGCTATCCATTTAAATTCATAATTATTCATTTACGAAGTAAATTAAAATGTAAACAATATACAAATGATATTTCATAAAAATGTTTAAAATTCATGAGATATTTTACTTACTAGATACCCTTAGATACCCTTGCATATTACCACAATACCCTTCATGCGATACATTGGTGATTCATGCGATATATGTCGCCTAAACAGATATTAGAGCTATTTCTGTCGCTGCGGATCTCTCCACTGAATCGTATCGGCTTCCTAGACTCCACTGATTCCAAGATCAAATTCAGTAGTTCACTGTTTGCCACTTCCAGGTTATTATCACAATGACTGTTGACCTACGTATACACATACACTCACACATGTATATAGATACACATATATACACATACCAAGATGCACATATACACATATTCACATACATTTATATATATATAACTCTGAAGGTGTAGCGAACTAATGGGTAGAAAAAAGCAAAGCTTATCTAGTTCTACCTTCTTAATTATTATATATTCATAAGATGGGCAACAACAACAGAAAATAGTCATATTATTTTGAAGCCCTTTAGAATAAAATATTATATAAATATCATTATAATTTAATAGAAAAAAAAAATTAAAATTCTTCTAATAAATATTATTATTATTATTATACACATATATACCCGTAGCCATACACTCACACACGCACATAGTAAACATGGCCTAGACGACTGTACCTTCGTATCTGATTGCCTCGAGAACTACATAGGAAGTCTGACGCCAGCCGAAGAACCCTACGACGTGTTCCAAGATATCTCTCAAGGTCATGTCCCCGTCTACTAGTACAAGTTTTCTCTTTCTCTCTCTCCCACCTTCCCTCCCTCCCTCACTTTCTCTCTACCTATCTCCCCATAGATATATATGCTATTATTATATCGGCATAGTTTGTACTAGTCACATGATTGATATACGATTAACCTTCAATATCCCTCTCTCATTCCCTTTTCCCAATAGATATATGAGTATCTCCCCTCTCCCCCTCCTTCTCCCTACTCCTAATAGATCACATGATTGCGCCCCCCCACCCCAGATTCACCGACCGACACCTCTTCAACCCCAACCTCCGCCCTGTCCCCTACCCCCAATTCCTGCAAGTGTATCGTCATCAATTATCGAGAGGTGTTCCATTGCTTCCGACTCGCATTCCAGAAGGTAGGCCTTCTAGAATCTTCTAGAACCATATAGAACCTTCTATAACCATCTATAATTATCTAGAACCATCTATAATCATCTAGAATCATCTAGAAGCTGACAGTGTTTCAATTACATATTATAGATTTATTATTATTAATGATGTGTTTGAATATATACTTTCGATAACAGCAACATCATACACACACATACACACACACACCCCCACACACACACCCACACGCACACATCTATATTAGTGTCTATCTACAAGTGCGATTGTATGCCAGGTCAGGTGGTCAGGTAGACATACGGACAGTGGTCAGTTGATATATTACATTAATACAACTGTAGCATGTCCGTCTGTCTAACTGTCCACGCTATACACATCACACCCTAACTAGTAAGGATGCTATTCGATAGTATGTAGGTTATTATACGTGTGCCATGATTAATGTATATTACCGCTGCTTACGGTAGAACGTTTAGCATTGCTGCCTACCGCGCGAGTTGTCCGGGTTCGAACCCCCGTCGAGGCAACTATTTAGAATTTATACCCTATATAAACATTAATAGAATTGAAACGAATTTAATTAAATTTATACTAATCGCCGTTTACACCCATTTTATAATGCCTCTTAAGTAAGTTATAACGATGACTTACTCTTCTAGACCCATGAAAGGGATGAGTCATAAGCTGAGTTAGTTTATACTATAGTTAAACTGTAGTGTATGTTACTGTAGTATACGGCATTAGTGTTATCTCAGCGTGGATATATTATATAAATTATATTTAGTTTTAATATTAACTTAATTTTCTTTGCTATTTAGAAATATATACGCGTTAAAGCCTCACTTTCGTACACATGCATTAATAACCTCTCTTCGGTGTAAAGGAACGCGATTGGACGATACTGAACGCGCTACTACGAGGATTCGCTAATGTGCTCCGTTTCCGTAACCTCATCTCGGCCGTCAACCAATCAGATTTCTCCACCATCGTGTCCATCCTGTGCGCCACACTGATAAGAGATGCTGAATGTCCTCAGACCCCTGTCCTTCAATCTTCTTCGGATGTTAGCATCTCTTGCTGACCACTACTAACACCATTCCACTGACCACAGCATTCCTTAATCACTACCACCACCAATTAACCACTAACACCGATTCCACTATCCACTACCACTATCATAATAACACTGAACATTACCACTATCGCTGATACCACTACCACTAATACCATTACCAATATCACTACCATAATACCATTACCACTACCACTACCACTACCCCTGACCACTACCATAATAATACCATTGACCACTACGTTCATTGATAGAATGATCCGGACCGTTGCATCGACTTCAAGAAGTTAGTGAACACTCCAACAGACTTCCTGCTGTCCGAGCTTCACAAGCCCATCTATTTGGTGCTGTGCGCGTTGCCCCTACATCAGTCGATCATGAACAAACAACAGCAGGTACGTGTGTACCTAAACCCACGCATGCCATCCAGTGGAATGTGTATGCCACGTTGCGATAGAGGAGGCACGCTGTAGAATCACACTAATGCATTTCACATTTTTATTATTCATTTATATTGATAATTATGATTAAGTTTAGAGTACTATCTGTACTAAAAATAATAGTAAATTATATATATATATATATATATATATATATATAATACAACATATCAACATTCTTCATAATTATTCGGTTTTTGGTATTTAAATGTGTTTGAATTGAAAATTCCTTACTCTTTCATCGACATATATAATTAAAATCCATATATACATAGATAGAAATCACTTCTCTCTATATCGACGAAAATTCGACTCTTTTTATTCACCTATATAATACGTCTATAGTAGTTATTATAATATCCAACAATATCGCCATTTCGTTAATTCATCGAGAAAAGTAACATTCGCGCATCCATCTTCTATGCGAGCGCATCGATCCCTCGCTACATGTCCTCCTTACACCCTCGCTACATGCCCCCCTTACACCCTCGCTACATGCCCCCCTTACACCCTCGCTACATGCCCCCCTTACACCCTCGCTACATGCCC
Source organism: Osedax fenrisi (assembly GCA_964019155.1). Lineage (NCBI taxonomy): Eukaryota > Metazoa > Annelida > Polychaeta > Sabellida > Siboglinidae > Osedax > Osedax fenrisi. The sequence goes on from OZ025242.1 coordinate 16,662,106, forward strand.
CCCTTACACCCTCGCTACATGCCCCCTTACACCCTCGCTACATGCCCCCCTTACACCCTCGCTACATGCCCCCCTTACACCCTCGCTACATGCCCCCCTTACACCCTCGCTACATGCCCCCCTTACACCCTCGCTACATGCCCCCCTTACACCCTCTCTACATGCCCCCCCCCTTACACCCTCGCTACATGCCCCCCTTACACCCTCGCTACATGCCCCCCCCCTTACACCCTCGCTACATGCCCCCCTTACACCCTCGCTACATGCCCCCCTTACACCCTCGCTACATGCCCCCCCCCTTACACCCTCGCTACATGCCCCCCTTACACCCTCGCTACATGCCCCCCTTACACCCTCGCTACATGCCCCCCTTACATCCTCGCTACATGCCCCCCCCCTTACACCCTCGCTACATGCCCCCCTTACACCCTCGCTACATGCCCCCCCCCTTACACCCTCGCTACATGCCCCCCTTACACCCTCGCTACATGCCCCCCTTACACCCTCGCTACATGCCCCCCCCCTTACACCCTCGCTACATGCCTCCCTTACACCCTCGCTACATGCCCCCCTTACACCCTCGCTACATGCCCCCCTTACACCCTCGCTACATGCCCCCCTTACACCCTCGCTACATGCCTCCCTTACACCCTCGCTACATGCCCCCCTTACACCCTCGCTACATGCCCCCCTTACACCCTCGCTACATGCCCCCCTTACACCCTCGCTACATGCCCCCCTTACACCCTCGCTACATGCCCCCCCCCTTACACCCTCGCTACATGCCCCCCTTACACCCTCGCTACATGCCCCCCCCCTTACACCCTCGCTACATGCCCCCCTTACACCCTCGCTACATGCCCCCCTTACACCCTCGCTACATGCCCCCCCCCTTACACCCTCGCTACATGCCCCCCTTACACCCTCGCTACATGCCCCCCTTACACCCTCGCTACATGCCCCCCTTACATCCTCGCTACATGCCCCCCCCCTTACACCCTCGCTACATGCCCCCCTTACACCCTCGCTACATGCCCCCCCCCCTTACACCCTCGCTACATGCCCCCCTTACACCCTCGCTACATGCCCCCCTTACACCCTCGCTACATGCCCCCCTTACACCCTCGCTACATGCCTCCCTTACACCCTCGCTACATGCCCCCCTTACACCCTCGCTACATGCCCCCCTTACACCCTCGCTACATGCCTCCCTTACACCCTCGCTACATGCCCCCCCCCTTACACCCTCGCTACATGCCCCCCTTACACCCTGGCAGTACGAAGTGCTCCAGTGCTACAAGATAGGGCTGATGACAAAGTGTTCGCTGTGCTGCATACGAGCCCTAACCATCAGCTGTCTAGAGATGCAGGACACCATGGTACGACTCATCATGCCCATTCTACTCGACCTCTCCAAGATATCGCCGACCTCTACGATCGCCATCTCCATGCTGCAGCTGCTCTCCAGTTAGTGCTCAGCCTCTCTCACATCTCCATCTCTGTATTATGTGCAGAAGTAATGATACTTGTATACGATACTAATGCTAATTATATAGAATACATAATAATAATGATATTAATAGAGAATATATAATAATAATAATGCTAATTATATGTAATAATAATGATAATATATAACTAAAAATATTTAAAAAATGCACCTTTAATATATATTTACGTCACAATTAAACGCATTGCAAACACATGTGTGTAAACATTCGTATTATACCATTATCTATTATAAATACATTTCACGAACACACGCGCGCGCGCGCGAATACACATATGCTCATAGGTCTATTCCGTTCATAACTAGGCTTGATTCACATACCGAGACTGTACGCGAACTTCAAAGAAGACAACTATTTGATGATATTCGCGATGACCTTGCACTACACCGACCCTTCCAAGTTCGCACACCTAAACCACCTGCTAGACTACTACTATTACGTGGCCGAATTCATTATCATTATCATATTCATTGGTATATAATCGGTAAATAATTTGCATGTAGATAATGAAACTCGTGTGTGTGTGAGTGTGTGAGCGAGAGCGATATTTCAATGGCCTATTAAGTGAATGAATGACCCACTTTCAAACTAAATGACCTGCTTTCAAACTGAATAACTCGTTTCATATCAGATATTCCACTTTTCTACGCCTCACTAAGCGAGGTCCATGACTAAACGACCGACTCGTTCATACCGAATGACTCACTTTTACGCAAAATCACCCACTTTTATACCTGATGACCTACCGACACAGATACTCGCATTATACGGTTTCGATCGCTTATCATACGATTTCTATTTGGTTTCTGAAGTGCAGACTGCCTTATCGAAAAGAGTTTGTCAGTTTTATTGTCAAGGTCGTATTTCTATTAGCACCACTTTCTATTCAAACTATTCGTATCTATTTCACGTTAACACTAAACATCTATATCGTTCGGGGGCCAGTCGTTCAGAGAAATTGTCCTAGGACGATCCTTAGATATCTCAGTAATGTTAAATATTGTCCTAGGACGATCCTTAGCTATCTCCGTTATGTTAAATATTGTCCTAGGACAATCCTTAGCTATCTCCGTAATGTTAAATATTGTCCTAGGACAAGTATCCCAAAAACTGTCCCCTAGATCTCTAATGTCTCCATAATGAATAAGTATTACGATATTGACATGATCACGGTAATGTGCTAGGCATATTGACATCATCTCGTACATTTTAATCATGATTTCCTATAATAAATTTTCTATAGCTTCGAAGGGACATTAGAGCCATATATGGTTATAAGTGAAAACTTCGTCTAAGTTCCCGGATGGCATGAAATGACTCCACCAAATAAAAATAACAATAACAATAACAATAATAAAATCGCCTAATTCATTGATCGTAATTCATGTTATAAAGTTATTAAGTTACAAAGTATCGCTATTACGACTACTTTGTAAATTATTGAAACTCATCCGAATAACCTTACTAATCATTAAAATTTAATCAATAAATTATATAATATATAATATATATATATATATATATATATATATAATAATATATAATATATTAGATATAATTTTCGAACTTAATTAAATGTAGGAAATATTAAATAATAATATAAGTACAAAATATAGTTGGAATAAAAGTTGATGTTTGTCTACTCCCATGGCTCGTACCTAGTGACTTCAAAATCAAATGTTTTCATTATCTAAAAACCGATAGTTTTTATAAATATTCTACATAAAATATCTGAATAATTTATCGTGGTTTCGAGATTAATTTTTCAAACTTTATTCCACGTAGTATAAATATATACGAACTCTACCAGTAGTACTAGTACCATTAGTAATATCAGTAGTACTACTATTACCATTAGTAGTAGTACCATTAGTAATATCAGTAGTAGTACTATTACCATTAGTAGTATCAGTAGTAGTACTATTACCATTAGTAGTATCAGTAGTACTAGTACCATTAGTAGTAGTACCATTAGTAATATCAGTAGTAGTACTAGTACCAGTAGTACTAGTACCATTAGTAGTAGTACCATTAGTAGTAGTACCATTAGTAGTATCAGTAGTGCTAGTACCATTAGTAGTACCAGTAGTTAACCCCCCCCCCACCACTACGTAGGGCCTAAACACGAACGTCTACCACATCGAGGATCGCAGCCGAGCAGTGCAGATGGACAGCTCCGACCGAGGTCGTACGCAGAGTCTCAACGACGAAAGTCTTCGCAGGTTAACCAATCGGGACCCCCCTCGAGTGTTTCGTTGCCGCCCGTCTCTCTCTCTCTCTCTCTCTCTCTCTCTCTCTCTCTCTCTCTCTCTCTCTCTCAGTCGTTTCACGCCTCATCGCACACACGCACTCTCGCAACACACGCACACACTCGTGATGCAACTCTAACGATTCGGTATTGTTTTTGATCGTTAATAACTACTACTACTACAACTCACGTTATACTCTCTCGTGTGTGAATATTTCGTTACGATTAATATTATTATTTCCAATCGATTAACGTTAATATCACTATAACATTAGCGGCGTAATCTGTGTCTGTGATATGTGATAGACTCTAACAACACTACGACTATATACTATTTCGAGTCACCTCGCCTAACCTATCCGATTTAATCCTCAACCACCACTACCACTAAAAACTCGAATCTAGAAAGTCGATGCCTGAATTCAGCGAATCTGTAGTATGGTAAGCAGCAACGTTTCTCTCTCTATCTCTCTCTCTCTCTCTCTCTAGATACATACGCTTTTAGATCTAGTCTCACGCCCATCTCGCACACACACACATACTCTCACGCCCACGCACGCAATGTACTGCGTTACTACAGCGTTAACGTCGGCTCGTTAAGAAAGCTCGTTAGCGTAAGGTCGTTAAGAAAGCTCGTTAATCGTATCGCCGCCGAGAGGTCATCGCAGTCAGTTTACGCCCGAAATTAAGCGCCACCGTTATTCCAGCCATTCGCTAAGTTGGGCCATCAAGTGTGCGTCGTTCATAACATGATATACATGTTCTATCATACATATAGGTGAACACAAAATTACTAGTAGTTAGTGACTTATCGAGATGAATTTTAACATAAATAAAAATAATTATTTAGAAAATTAATCCTTTTTTACGACTATTTCCGATTTGAATTACGGTATAGATGTTATTACTATATTTATCGCAATATTTTGACATTTATTTTGTTTTAATTTATAATCTGTATTTATAAATTATATTTCTAAATAAAATGAAATAAAGAAACAATTTTAAAATAATTAAAGTTTAAAATTTTAGTGAGTAAAAAAATCATAATTTATTTACATATTGTAGGTAAAATATTTTTATATTATAATAGAACATTTTTTTAATTTATTTAAGCAAATATATATATAGTCTAAATATGTAATCGAAAGTATAAATATTTGTTAACGATAACATACGTGATAGAAATAAATAAATAATAATAAGAAATTAATAAATTAAAGTAATTAAAACGTTTTACAGTTACCGTAAATTATAAAAATAATAAAAAATGATTAAATTAATTTAATTATTTAAAATCATTTTCTAGTACAAATTTACAATTCGGTTTTAATACCGTTTTACTATAATTAAAATATCATATATCAACTATAAACAGTCTAAAAATATTAGTAAGCAAGTCAACAATTTCATATGATAGTACTAAATATTTGTATGATATTAATTAAATAACTACAACATCTCAAGATTTTCCTATTAAACTGCATTCACACAAAAATTTGACATATTATCTAACAGATATTCAGACACATATATCCGTTAGAATGATATTAGGATTATATAGTAATTTGATGTTATTATCTACCGTATTTATTTAAAACTTGTTTTTAAATATCCTCCAGTTTGACAGATTTTCCATATATATATATATATATATATATATATATATCCAAGATTTAAATTTTTATATATAATATATAATATGAATAGAATATGAATAAAACATATTTTACATATTATAGAATTTGAATTGATTCTGAATACATTTTTCTAAAAAAAAACAAATTTATTGTTATTTTATATGAAAATTATGTTTTTTAATTAATTTAAAAAATTCATTTTACTTTATTTAATGGGATGCTTAAATCTTATTTTGTTTATAGTTTATTTTTTTTATATAACATATTCAGATTCATTGATATGTTATTTGTATTGTAGCAAAATTCAAAAAAAATATGCATTATATTATGTTTATTAATTATTATTGTTATATGCCTACACATGTCCATATATATATATATATATATATATATATATATATATGTATATGTAATAATGAGGGTCGAAATAAGTGTTTTAAATATAACACCACTCAAAATGATAGAGGAACGTTGTATTTACTCTTTATTTATAAATCCAAACAAAAAACCATACACTAAATCTGTTTAACATATATACAGAATTACAATATGGAATAATATAATATAATGTTTTACAAACCTCCAATGGAGGTCCTCCATGTGTCAAGCTATAATCAAAACTGAAATAATATTATTAAATCTAATATAATTCAGATTATATTATTTCTACGCGACGGTTCATTGGTCCAACCAATTCTATACACTAAATAATACTAAATAAAAAACACAAAAATCAATATATATAAAATCATCATTTCTACTTTTAATTATTACATAAAAGAAAACAAAAATATAACCAATTAAAAATATATAATAAACTAAATAACATTAACTAATAACACAAAAATCACTAGACGAAATTAACATTTATAATTATTACATAATACACAACTAAATAAAATAACTAATTAAAAATATATAATATAAACTGAAAAACAACTATATAACCATATATAAGACGCTAGTCTGCTACACACATATATATATATATATATATATATATATATATATATATATATATATAATATAAATATAAATAAACTTATACTAATATTAACAAGTACATAGTCTATTTATTACTCTAATAATATAAACTTATATTATTTAATTATTATATATGAAATTGAATGGGATATGTAAACAAAATATTGATAAGCTTTAGACGTGATTTTCTCAGAATAATTATTTTCATCTACATGGTATTATAAAAATGCTAATTTTTTCTTCAATATTTTATCAATCGTACTAATTTTGTTTACTTTTCTAGATATTATATATACCTATAAATGATATTATCAGTGTTATATATAAATTCTTAATTATTATATATATATAACTTTATACCTAATTTTTTTTAGATTTTCATAACAAAATAAGTATTATTTCAATGATAAATTACGTATGCATATATAATAAATATCAATAAACCATAAAATATGATATTATTGCATATATGTCTAATATATAATGGTGAAATTTTTTTGGTAATATTCCAAATATTGTAGAAGAAATTACACGATATGTACTGCTACTTACTCCTATCTTTTACATGTAAACGCACGACATTACTATTCCATGACGGTATCCCTTTAATTTACACTATTATCAACTGATTATCTAAATAAATAAAATCTGGCTACAAATATTCTCGCAGATATCCATGACGAAATATCTGACAGATAATCTGGCTATTTTTTTTGCTGTGAAGACAGCTTTAAACTAAGTTATTCTAAAAAATATAAATGTTGATAATATTTATTTATTGTAATTTATGATTTAATAATATTCAAAAAGTATTGAAAAATAAATGAAAAAAAAATTCTCAATGATTATTGATTTAAAAAATTTCGCATTTGTAGATAAAAGTGATTAATATTTTTTTTTTAATAATAATCGATTTATACATATGTAAACATATTATTTATGATATTGTATATATCAATTTTTAATAAAATATTTTAACGAAATATTTTGTAAAATCATGGACATTTTTAAAATCGTTGTCAATCACAAATTAAATTAATAGATATTATAATATTTACAGTATAAATAAATATATATATATATATATATATATATATATATATATATATATATGTGAATATATATATATATATATATATATATATATATATATATATATATATATATATATATATATATATATATATATATATATATAAATGTATATATAAAAATGTGAATATATATATATATATATATATATATATATATATATATATAAATATATATATATATGAATATATATATTCATAACTGTGTGAGATTTTTTGTACTTAATTCAATGAGTAGCTATATCGAAATCTAGATGAATAAGCGGGCCCAACTTATCTCCGCCCGCCCAGCGTCCATTAACGTCGTAATCATACAGCGCCGGCGAAGGTTCTCCTCCTCCTCCACCACCACCACCACCGCTACTACAACAACACCACCAGTCTCAGCAGCAGCAGCAGAGTATTGTCACGGCTTCCACGATTAGGTAAAGCACATGTGTCGGGCTACGTCACGCTTTAATCCACCACCAGTCACCGCCACCGTGACCACCACCGCCTTCGTACCCTCGTGTCGTACCTAGCGCTGGTGTCGTACACTTGCTGGTGTCGTATTAAACAGCGCTGGTGTCGTATTACCACAGCGCTGGTGAACCCTAGATCACTGGTTCTAGTAAGTTCCCGCGAAGACTGTCTCCTGGATGCGTACGGACTCTTCGCTGCGTGCTGCGAGGGCTGCCGCATCGCATCTAGCGCGCGTGCTGCATGCGTTTTCCTATCGCTGATCTGTGCTTAGCTAATCCCGCTTGACAACACTAATACTAATACTAATACTAACACTAACACTAACACTAACACCACAAAATGTGAATGTCAACTTTTCAACGATGTAACCACACCCCTAATTGTAACCACACCCCTAAATTGTAACCACGCCCCTAACAATAAGTATCAGTAGCCTATCAAATACATCACTTTAACCAAACCCCTAATAAAACACATAATTAAACAGTTTCAACTAAAGATATTATTAACCACGCCCCTAATAAAAAGGTATCATTAATCACACCCCTAACATATTAAATACTATTGTTATCTATGGAATTATTATTAACACTCCTAACCTACATGTTATAAACAAACTAAGTTTAGGTATTTATGCCAAAGTCATCAAATCAATAAGTAATCGTTAATTAATTTATTTTTAATTAAAAAAGTATTTATATTTAGCAGTGGTTCCCAACCTTTTTTCATAATAACCCTTTTTAGATAATTCTTAATTTAGAAATATACCATAACAAATTTATTTTTTTATTATTAGACTTTAGTCATAATATAAACTATAATATAAACGAATAATATAAACTATAATATATATACATTTTTAGAAATTAGCTCATGAGTCATGACCAGGCCTCTAAATTCGTACATTTGGAATTTGCACAAATTAAACCAAATTCGTGCACTTTTTATAAATATAATTCGTGCATGCACGAATTTAAGTAAAAACTATAAAGGCTATAAAAGCTATTAGTTAAATATCCGAAATTATATTGGTGATAGACTAGAACATATACATAAATGTTTGTAAGAATGTTAAGTTAATGTTATTAGGTATACATTTAATTAAATTACTTAATTATTAAATGATTTATTGTAAAATTAAAACCAATTTATTATTTTTATATTTTTTATTTTAATTTAAAATGAATATACAACACTTTTTTGTTTACTTTCTTGGAGCGCCCACGTTCTCTTCTTTCCCCCAATTTATATAGAATTTACATACTACAGATTTAACTTTTCCACTCTCTGGCTGTATTTCGCTAATATTAAGTCCTTATTTTATTAAGTGGTTTCCAAAAAATGGCATTCATGTTTTTTTAACATTATATATATAAAATAAAATGAATAATTAATAATTTTTATAAATAATAATCTTTGGAAAATTAACTAAAAATAGATACATTCCAAAAATATAATAATAAATTGAATATTGAAATTAGATAATATATTCTCTATAATATATATTCTATAGTCATTAATATATACTCTAAATTATATATTTGTAAATTAAATTATGAAAATTAAATAATTTAATGGTTATTTGTTAAATTTATATTATGCACAAATTTACAATAAATCTGCATTTTTTTCGTGCATTCGTGCAAAATGCACAAATCTAGAGATGCCTGATCATGACCCAAACATAAAACCCAATGACCTCAATGTGGGTCACTAGGGCTCTCTAAATTCGTACATTTAGAATTTTATCGAATTAAACCAAATTCATGTATATAGAATTCGTACATGCGCAAATTTAAGAATTTTCTCTAAATTATTTGTAGTACTATATTCTTTCTATTTTTCATTATTAGATAATTTTAAATGACTAATTTAATGACTAATTAGTCATTTAAAGGATATTCATAAGATTTTAAATTTGTAGTTTTCTTTTAATGATTATTATCTCCCACGTTCTCTTGTCAGTAATTACTAGAGAATATACACAACAGCTACACCATTTCACCAGTCTCTGGATATCTTTCACCATTTTTAGTCCTTGTTTTATTTCATGAATTTCAAGAAAATGATATTCCTATTTATCGAAATCATATAAAGTAAATAAAATAATTAATAATTAATATTTTTTATAAATAATAATCTTTGGTAAATAAACTAAATCATGGATACTTTCCTAAAATATACTAATAAAGTTTATTTTCATTTAAATTGTATATTCTCTATAATATATATTCTATAGTCTACATTATATATTGGTTAATTAAATTATGAAAATTAAATAATTTAACGATCGTAATCATTATTAGCTAAATATAAATCATGAAAATATAGATCATGCACGAATTTGAATAATCGTATGAATTTACAATAAATCGTGAATTTTTGGATATAGAATTCGTGCATTCGTGAAAAATGCGCGAATCTAAATAGGCCTAGTCATGACCCATAGGTTGGTAACCACTGATATAGAGAGTATATATTTAGGCATCATACTTTATACTAGAGGTTATAATTTAGTTCATACCAGTGTGCAAAATTGGGTTAATACTAGATCACATATTCTAGGTCAAATCGGGGCCCATCCTAGACGTCACGCCGAAGGTGATTATATAGAGTATATTAGAGAATATAGTTTAGGCGGTAGAAGAGTTCACATTTAGAGGTCGCACACAAGTTTCTAGCGTCGTTGAAACACACACCGTCGTACACCTTCGTTTTAAGGCTTCTATCCTCGTCTCTCTCCTCCTAATTAGATCTGGTCGGGTTTCTAAATCTAGATCTAATAACGTAAGTACACGCGCGCCCACATCCGGGTGTGGGTGCGCGTATACGCACGCGGTTACGGTACCCTACGGCTGACGCGCCCCACAACTGTTCACCCCCCGACTCACGACCGCGCCCCTTTCAGTCGGACTCGGCTGCTGGCCGCTCAAGCGCGACAGAAGCTCGTTCTCGCCGCCGCCAACCAGTCCAGCGATCAATCGATGAAGGTGTTCCATCGAGAGCTGATGGAGACCTGCATAGACATGATGTCGAGGTTCACCTACTGCGGTACGTCGATCAAAAAGAAAAGGTAGAGGCCACCCCGCGTATCTTATTTATTCGTATGTATATAATAGTAATAATAATAATAATAATAATGATAATAATAATATTTATTAGAAGACTTTTAGTTTTCTAGTTAGTAATAGTAATATGATTTCACCTCCTAAAAGGCTTCAACATTATATAGCATACTGTCTGTTATTGCCACTCGTGTGTATGCTAGGTGGGTGACCCCTACCAAGTATGATCCCGAGTCACCTCCAGTCACAATATGTACTCGAGCATTTCTCACTTTATAATGATATATATGATATTAAAACACTGTGTTGTGTGTAGTAGTTTAATTTTAATCAATATTTTGATAATTTTATTTGCCTATGGATTTTATTAAATACTTTTTTTTACTATCCGATATGTATATAAGTATTATATAACTATATAATATAATTATTACTATATATATTAATTATTCATTTAATTTAGAAATATTGATCAGATTATTATGTTTATGACTAGATAATAATCGTCTTAGTATATCGTGGTTGCTATAGAAACATTACCATTATCATTCAGTTATATATTTGCTAGAATTTGTTTTCAACAATACCATTTATCAAATTTTAAATCTAATTTATAAGTTAATTACAAATAACATTAAAAGATTATTTCCCATTATTTAATTCTATAATTATACGTATGCCAAGTCTGTGCAGGTTAAGTATATGTTGGTCATAACCTGTGAGTCATAGGTCATCGTATTCAAGAGGGTCTAGGTTTAGATTGGTACAAAAAGAAGAGTATAACATAAGAATGAATATATGAACGAGGGTACGATGTAGTCTGATCCGCAAACAATGCAAACAGATCCAAGGAAGTAGAATTCTTATTGAAAGGAGGTCAGAGTAAACGCTGGTTGCTAGGCAACAAACTGATCACGATCACCACAAGCGGAGGAACACGACTTACTAAAGACGGACTGTGCCCTCAGGTAACGACCTCTGCTACCCTCCCCACCGATACTAAGAGTAGCCACTGCTACCCTCCCCACCGATACTAAGATTAATGCACGACCCCCGCCCTCCCCACCGATACTAAGATTAACGCTCGACCCCCGCCCTCCCCACCGATACTAAGATTAACGCTCGACCCCCACCGATACTAAGATTAATACGTAACCCCCATCGATACTAATATTAATGCGCGACCCCCACCGATACTAAGAGTAACCACTGCTGCCCTCCCCACCGATACTAAGAGTAACCACTGCTACCCCCTCCCACTATCAGTGTATGTCGGCTATAAACAAACCTAAAGAAGTTCACTCGGAGAGTAAAGTGTTTCCTGCTTCAACGAGAAAGAGACACAAATCTGCAGCTGTTAGTTTACCCTAACTCCTTTAACCCCTCCCTCCTACCCCCTTCCTAGCTTCTATCTCTTTTAGCCCCTCCTCCTAACCCCTTCCTAGCTTCTAACTCCTTTAGCCCCTCCCTCTACACCCTTCCTAGCTTATATCTCCTTTAGCCCCTCATCTTAATCGTGTTCAAATTAATGTTAACATATATACAATTAAAGGGGCGTTCAACAACAGTAGAATCAGGTTGATTGTCAGCCCTCTCAACCTGATTCTACACGAGTAGAACAGCATATTAACGCTGACATTTATTCTCTTTATTAATCCATCTATTATTAATATAAACATATCACTATTAAATTATATTGTTCTGTTTTACTATAAAGTGCCTAATTTTAAATACACATTAGTACGCTAAGGAATATAATAGAATTCTATTTTTAAAATAAACGTTGATTTAAATAAAATGTTAACTACTAATAGTGGCTACCTTAATCATGTGACTATTATCACTAGTGTGTACGTGTGTACAAACTAGCTTATTGTCTACGTACAGCGTTACTTCACTCACTGGAGCATGCTCTTCAGGCTCCATCTGGACCAGAGTACAATATTCCACGCTATACGCGCGCTCGTGTGTGTGTGTGTGTGTGTGTGAGTGTGCGTGTGTGAACACTATAATCTCGTTAAGTCATATAGAAATATGTACATCCGATGAAAGCCGATAATCTATACAATAACACCATCTAAATACATACACATAACGTATATTCGTGAATGTTTGTACACGTCAACGTATATATCACTACATACGCAAACGTGCGCGCGTGTGAATACCACAGGTTCGCTGCATAGCCCCGGAGTTCCACCTGGCGGCGAAGAGTAAAGATGATCTCGACGTCGACATCGACCGAGCCCATCACGGTAATGGCGTCGACTCCTCCTCCTCCTCCTACTTCATCCAATCGGAGTACTCGTCTCAGTCGATGTTCGGCCAGTCGACGCCCATCGCCGACGCTAAATCCCAGACGACCACAACGCCCATCTTCTCTAGTCAAAGTTATCCGCCTGTCATCACTAGATCTATCTGTATCTCAATATATATATTTGCTATAACAATGATTATTATTATTTAATTATATTTTATGAACAAGTACTTATATTTACAAACATATAGTAGAGCCTTAGCTTGCGAGGTATATTTGTATGTGTATGTGGTGGTAATTGTTTTCATAATATATATATAAGTTAATATATTATCCTAAATATATCTTTTTATAGATAACTTATAACTGCGTCGATGTTGCTTATACACTCGTACAGTAGATTTTATCTTACTTCAATCGACTATATACAATTATTCATTTATGTCAATTATTTTATTCACATAAAATTACGCCAAATTTACCATATACATGTACCATCTAAAAAAATTATATTATAAAATATATTTTATAATATTTGTAATTCGTAAACATGTGAATGTTAGCTACAAGTATTAGATCAATACGTTTAGATATTTTTCATGCGCACGTTTTTTTTATAATTTGTAAATTATATTCACTATTTATATTATAATATGTAACAAATTGTCCTAGAAATATATGTAGATAATCAACATAGCTCTAGTCACCTTATACCACCCCCTGAACCCCCAACACCACCATCCCCACCACCAATACAGATTTGCTATGCGCTTGCTGGTGTAACATATGGGCCGAGATTCATATACGAATGCCGACAGGAGATCTCTCGTGGATGTTACGACTCGAAAACGAACAACCCTTCGGAATGACCTCTTTACCTGACCTCGCATTGGCTAATATCTCTAGTATTATAGGTTCACTTTCACTTCAACAATATCTTATCTTTCATTGGTAAATATCTATTCTAGTACTTTAGGTTTACTATCTTTATTTTTTAATATTTCTTCTGAAACCTTAGTTTTAATAAATAAATAATATTACAACTACTACCGCGATTCACAGCTAACTGCGACCTTGACATACATTTCAACTTCCTGTCCAACAACAACGACCACGGCGACCTGATGACCCCTTCCGCTAACAACGCCTCCACGAGAAGCTATTCACCCGTCGAGAGACTGATTTACAGAAGTGACTCACCTCCCGTTTCTGACTTAGACTTTAGTAGTTCTCCCGGTGTGTACAAGAAGTGGGACGACATGACGCTAGATAACGGTTTGTGGACAGGGAGAGTGACGGTTACTCATGTCTGAGTGTGAGTGTGTGTCGGTGACTCATGTCTGTGTGAGTGTGAAGTGAGTGACTCATGCCTTTGTGAGTGTGTGTATGAATGAGTGACTCATGCCTGTGAGTGTGAGTGACTCATGATTGTGTGTGTGAGTGTGTAGGAAGTGTGTGACTCATGTAAGTGTCTGTGATTCATGCGCTCACCTATAATCTCTATCGATGACTCACCAACACTACTGATTGTGTGCTGTAGATACAGAACCTGGGCTGTGCCGTCTGCATTCTGGTGATGTGCACCTCTCTAAAGGTTGGCTACATCCGATGTAGATGTAGAGGTAGATGTAGATGTAGATGTAGAGGTAGATGTAGATGTAGATGTAGAGGTAGATGTAGATGTAGAGGTAGATGTAGAGGTAGAGATAGATGTAGAGGTAGATGTAGAGGTAGATGTAGAGGTAGATGTAGATGTAGATGTAGAGGTAAAGGTAGAGGTAGATGTAGATGTAGAGGTAGAGGTAGAGGTTGATGTAGAGGTAGATGTAGAGGTAGATGTAGAGGTAGATGTAGATGTAGAGGTAGATGCAGATGTAGCTGTAGATGTAGATGTAGTTGTAGATGTAGATGTACTTGTCAACAGCTAATATACAGCTGTAACATATTGCTGACACTGTGCTTCATAAGTAGTCCCCTCACAAGCGATGTTTACTTAATTAAAGATGCCACCGCTATCAGCATCCTATACTAGGCTACTAACAGTTCAACAATACATCCTTACACAGATGATAACACTGATGAGTCAACAGATTTAGTCATGTCTCAGATGGTAAGTAACCACCCCTCCCCTTCAATAATACCCACCCCAAATTGTTATATAATCGTATATACACTATAAATTGTACAGTTGCTTTCTCATAATTATTTAAAAAAAGTATATTTAATTTATTTTGTATCTACACCATTATATATGTCCTATAAATTCTATGTTAAATTTAAATTGTCTCTCTGTAGCCTAATAATCAATTAATTATAAATTAGTTAACAGATTTATTAAAATTACACGCGTACCTAGGCGAACAAATACATAGTTTACCGTTTCAGTATTCATAAATCACATTCTCGAGAACCCCCCCTTAACTCGCAGCACGAAATCTACGAGAAGCGGGCGCAGTCGTACCCCGACCTGTCGCCCGTACCCGAGTACAACTCGCCGTCCAGTAGTGGTTCGGCGCGTCACCTGACCCTAGACATCGGCGCGGCCAATCAGTTCGCTTCGTCCACCACTGACGACCTCTGCACCCCGTCCTCCTCCGCTACGCCGACCCCCCCGCCTACGACCCCTACGACCCCGCCGCCTCGCTCGCCCAGCGTCAACGACCTCGACCTCTCCGCTCAATTCGAGGAAGACGCCGCCGACTCCCTTCAGAACGGACATCGCAACGGAACCCTGCGCTCGCTGCCCAACTTCAGCACGGCCGCGGTGTCCGACACGAAACGCTACGCAAAGTCCGTCGCCAACATGACCAACTTTGCGTATCCCACGGCTCCCGTGTTCGAACCAAAGCGAGGAGGTTATTAGCGATAGTCTATTATCGTTGTTGTTGTTGTTGTTGATAGCTAGCGATAGTCTAGTATCAGTGTTGTTGTTGTTGTTGTTGATAGCTAGCGTTGGCGTTGGCAATCCATAGTGTACTGTTGACCTAAAGAATTTAATGATTTTTACTTATTTCGTTAACGCATCATAGTTTCATACATAGTTTCATACAACTTTTTCTAGTTTACACAACGTGTATGTGTTCTTGTAAGCAAATCTATACTTATACTTTTGAATATATATTTGTTTAAATAATTATCAATAACCTATATGCTTCACAACACACTAACATCCCCTATGTTTACTATCATCGCAGGTGTCAACCCTAGCTTCCTGTTCCTGCAACTGTTTCATCGTCAGAACTTCACCGACGAATCGAGACCGATTCCAATTCCCGCGAACGACGTTAATGACCTTTAATAACCCTTAATAATGACCTTTAATAACCCTTTACCTAAAGGATGTAATAATTAGTATTCACAACATATTCATTCCGGAACATTACATCGAAATTGAGTTTTATCGAAAAAAATAGTAATGAAGGCATTACTCAATATCAAATTCACATATAATATTCATTTTAGATTTATATTCAAAATAATTAATCTCCATCATACTTTGATTCATTAATATTTTCATCGCGTTTACCCATATTCATCACAAACGTCGTAATAACTAGTATCTCTTAACGTTTAAGCTCGTATCCTTATAGTGCCGCTAATAAGTCAGTCGCACCGTAACCCTACGTAGCCCTACTTAAGTAACCCTACCCTTTACCCTATCCCTAAGTAACCCTACCCCTACTCATCCAATCCCTACAGAAGAAAATAGAGCTGACTATAAACAACCTCGACTACGTGTATCCGTTTGAAACTCATAAACTCGGCATCATCTACATACAAGACGATCAGGTTCAGCTCTATCTCTCACTCTCACTCTATCTCTTACTCTATCTCTCACTCTATCTCTATTTCTCACTCTATCTCTTACTCTATCTCTCTCTCTATCTCTCACTCTATCTCTCACTCTATCTCTCACTCTATCTCTCACTCTATCTCTTAGTAACTACCGGGTCGCTAGAGCTGATCTTGGCATACTGACTCTTGTGAATGACTATATCTATATCAATATCGATATTGTTATTGTTATTGTTATTTCGGTGGAGAGCTTTCATCCCATCCACGAACTTAGATGAAGTTTTCACTTATATGGCTCTAATGTCCCTTCGAAGCCGCTCTCATATAACAATAATAATAATATCAGAGTAGATACAGAAGCAAGAATAGCTTATCGATATATCTATGTTTAGAGTAAAGTTTCGATGATAAAATACAAATTTAAAATAAACATATATATAAAACAAGAATTATAAAAAAAAAAAAATGTTTATTTTAAATAACAATACTATAAAATTAATTATAATAATATTAATTATAACTTAATTTTTAAATATATATATATATATATATATATATATATATATGTATACATAGATAATACATATAATTTAATAAAATATGTAAATAGTAGTAAGTGTAAAGTAAAATTAAATTACTAAATAATAAACATCATACGATATATTAATTTGTAAATAAATCAATAAAATAATAACTACATTACAATTACTATGATTGAGTAAATCGATACGTTTTAATTCGATGTGCCAGTGATTATATGGTAAAGATAAAATACATAATAATTAGTGCATTAATAAAAGGTGAATAATTATATTTTATTAAATTAAATTTATTTTTTATTTACTATATGAATATACAAAATATATAAATCAACGTTAATATAAAATCTCCATTCACTAATCATTATGTCATGGTGTTAAAACATAAATAATTAGTAATAAAATATGATATTAATAAGTATAATAAATATATATACATAATAACTAAAGAGTATGCAATAAATGTTGTGTGTTCTATGTAATACATAATATTACATCAAAAAGCAAATATACGCATAGATAATAAACATAACTATATTTTATATTGATTTTATAGTAAACATATTTATATTTTCAATTAGTTTAAATTTGGATACTGCAGTCTGCAGCCATTTCAGGCATTTACATTTTAATAGATAGGAAATATATAGGCCCATTAAAAGTAGTGTTAAATTATTCAATGAACTAAAATCGAGACGAACGCGTTACCGGAAGTCGGTCAAATTGGCCACTCTAAAATCACGTATTTTTCACTATCTCGGCCGTTTCTCAAAGAATACTAAACATTATAAGTCAAAATTTATACCACGATATTCTATTATAATTACCTATTTGATAAAGTAAAAATTGTTGAAATCGAATTATTATTGTGGATTTTGATTTTTAACATCACTTAAGGGCCGGCGTAACCTTGCCGGCGTTTACATGTAAAAGATAGGGAAAAATAGCTATTTTTTAACAGGCCCTATCTTTTCTATTTATTAGTATTTTTATCTTATTTTTTTTTATTTATCGAGATAACATTCATCTCTATTTATATAGATACATCATAAAATAATAAAAGTATAATAATTAAATAAAAGTTAATTATAATTTTAAAATTATTTAAAAATAAATTTATTATAATTTTTTTTTATTATTTTTCAATTAATTATATTAATTGATGATATTCACATTAGCTTTAATACATACCTATATAATAATAACCATATATTAGGTATATACTCAGAAAATTTTATAAAGATTAATATAAGAGTTCAAAAGATGGAGACATTTAAAAAAAATAAAATGAACAAAAAAAACACCAGAGATATTGGCATCTAAAGTTTTACTTGCATGTTTTCTATTTATTAAATCCCACCATTTTGAATAGGTGTATGATTAAACTTCGTATTTGAGGCACTTATGTTTAATTGTATGTGATATATAATACATCATATTAAAGATAATGAATTACATTTTAATATTTCAATATAAAAAAAATTTCCCTAAAAAATAAAAACGAAGGTTACGCCAGGCGTTGCCCTTAATATGTTTAATAATTTATTTTTACATGGCGAAGATAGGAAATAATTATTATAAACTCGTTAAACCGAGTAACTGAAATCTAGTATGTATGATATATATTTCTAAAAGTTAGTAAACTTATTTTTATAATTATATCTATTTTATAAAGATATATTTTTTTTGTAAAATTTAAAAAAATAATCCCTATATACATTATTTGGCTTAATCGTCGTCTTCGTACGACCGGCGAGCGAAGCGAGCCAACCCGACCTTCTACGAGCGAAGCGAATCTCTCTCGGCACACTTTTTTCGCGATATACTAATTTAATAATCTATAGATAATAAAACCGCTCTAATATGAGTATATATCCACTAAATTCTTAGTACACGAGTAGTATATATTATACGCTTATAATTATATACTAATTTATGTATTTATATATTTAAATATTCTCTATTCATCGATGAAATGGATCTATTGTTCTCTCGATTCTCTATGGCGGAGATGGGTAGAAAGTTTGTATCGCGTATACGGACGACATAAAATACGTTATATACGCATTTTTTTCGCCACCTACTAATATTATTCTAACCCCGAGTATACTAGATTTCGTTAAATTTAAATTTCGAGATTATAAAAAAAAATGTCCTATCTCCGCCATTAAAAAAAAAATTACGAAATATTTTCGTTAACGTAAAAATTCTACATCCATTCTTATAGCGCGTATACGGACGTTATAAAATACGTTATATACGCATTTTTTTCGCGATATATTAAATCTATACTATATAGATACTAAATTAGTAATAATATTACGATATAATTACGATATAATTAGTAAACGAGTAATAATATTATAATGTCACTTTATATGGTATATTTATATATTTATATATTTATTTAATCTCTATTCATCGATCGAGGCATTCTATTGTTCTCTCGATTCTCTATGGCGGAGATAGGTAAAAATCTCTATATCGCGTATACGGACGACATAAAATACGTTATATACGAAAAAATTTCACCAGTTACTAATATTATTCTAACCCCGAGTATACTAGATTTCGTTAAATTTAAATTTCGAGTTTATAAAAAAAAATTTCCTATCTCCGCCGTTAAAAAAAAAATTACGAAATATTTTCGTTAACGTACAAATTCTACGGGCGATCTTATATCGCGTATACGGACGACATAAAATACGTTATATACGCATTTTTTTCGCCCGATACTAATAATACTTCGACTCCAATAATACTAGATTTCGTTAAAGTTAAATTTCGAGATTATAATTTTTTTTTCCTATCTCTACCGTGTAAAAATTTAAATTTATAATATTCGTATCGCGTAAAAAAATCTATAATATATAGATATAATTATAAAAATAACATTTATGACGAGTATTAATATATATCGTACGTACTATATTTCAGTTATTCGGTTTAACGAGTTTATAATAATTATTTCCTATCTCCGCCATGTAAAAATATATTCTTAAAATTATTAGGTGATGTAAAAAATCAAAATCCACGATAATGATTCGATTTCAATAATTTTAACTTTACTAAATAGATAATTAAAATTTAATATCGTGGTGTAAATCGTGATATCTAATATTTAATATTCTTCGAGTTATGGCCGAAATAGTGAAAAATACGTGATTTTAGAGTGGTAAATTTGACCGACTTCCGCTAACGCGTTCGCTTCGATTATAGATTCAACGGATGCGGAGTACGAAAGTACCTATAATAAAATGAGAAAAACCATTAATATATAAGGCATTTGGGGTATGGATCGGTTTTAATATTTCACCAAAATTCATCGTACAAATGGTCAAGAAAAAAAATTGCAATTTATAAAAAAAAAAAAAATCTAATTTCTATTCTATAATGTTAATGGTAATGAGTAGATATAAATGTAGCCATCCGATATGCATTTACTATGATTATTCGCCACATAAATGGCTTTAAAAAGTACATTTCCTATCTCCACCATGTAAAAATTTTAATTTATAATATTTGTATCATGTAAAACATAGATAATCTTTAATAATCATTGTATTTCCATATTTGTAACTTTATAATTTATAGTATAATTAATATAATTTCATTATTTTTTACTTATTTTAATAATAATATAATATCTAGATACTAAAATAATTTAAATATTATCGAAAAGTATAGTAGTGTACATATTATGAACTAATACATTTAATTATATTATAAATTTATAAATTTATAACAACAATTATAAATTTATTAATATGTATATTCATTAGATGTGATAATAAATATATTATATAAGCATTATTTACTTATTTTATTATTATTATACTATCTATATAATAAAATACTATAAATATATACGAATAATTCTTTAGCGTAACTATTATTTACAAATATATATAATTATATTTATATTTTTATAAATTTATAACAACAATTATAAATTTATTAATATGTATATTCATTCGATGTGATAATAAATATATAATATAAGCATTATTTACTTATTTTATTATTATTATACTATCTATATAATAAAATACTATAAATATATACGAATAATTCATTAACGTAACTATTATTTACAAATATATATAATTATATTTATATTTTTATAATTTTATAACACAAATTATATATTTATTAATATGTATATTCATTAGATGTGATAATAAATATATTATATAAGCATTATTTACTTATTTTATTATTATTATACTATCTATATAATAAAATACTATAAATATATACGAATAATTCTTTAGCGTAACTATTATTTACAAATATATATAATTATATTTATATTTTTATAAATTTATAACAACAATTATAAATTTATTAATATGTATATTCATTCGATGTGATAATAAATATATTATATAAGCATTATTTACTTATTTTATTATTATTATACTATCTATATAATAAAATACTATAAATATATACGAATAATTCATTAGCGTAACTATTATTTACAAATATATATAATTATATTTATATTTTTATAATTTTATAACACAAATTATATATTTATAAATATGTATATTCATTAAACGTGATAATAAATATAGTATATAAGCATTATTTACTTATTTTATTATTATTATACTATCTAAATAATAAAATAATATAAATATTATCGAATAATTAATTCACGTAACTATTATTAATAAATATATATAAATATATTTATAATTTTATAATTTTATAACACAAAATATAAATTTATAAATATGTATATTCATTTAACGTGTTAATAAATATAGTATATAAGCATTATTTACTTATTTTATTTTTATTATACTATCTATATAATAAATTAATATACATATTATCGAATAATTCATTAGTGTAACTATTATTAACAAATATATATATAATTATATTTATAATTTTATAATTTTATAACACAAATTATATATTTATAAAATGTGAAATTCTATTTACTTGATATTTATAGATATATATATATAGTTTATTTTACTTATTTTATTATTAATATACTATCTAATTAATAAAATAATATTAACATTATCGAATAAATCATTATATTAATCTGAATTAATTATTATATTTATATTAATTAATCATATTTTACAATTTTACAAAAAAAATATATCTTTATAAAATAGATATACTTATAAAAATAAGATTACTAACTATTATAAATATATATCATACGTACTAGATTTCAATTATTCGGTTTAACGAGTTTATAATATGTATTTCCTATCTCCGCCATGTAAAAATATATTCTTAACATTATTAGGTACTGTAAAAAATCAAAATCCACAATAATGATTCGATTTCAATAATTTTAAATTTATTACATAGACAATTAAAATATAATATCGTGGTATAAATTGTGATATCTAATATTTGATATTCTTCGAGCTATGGCCGAAATAGTGAAAAATATGTGATTTTGTAGGGGTAAATTTGAACAACTTCCGGTAACGCGTTCGCCTCGATTATGGTTTCAACCGATGCGGAGTACGAAAATACCTATAATAAATTGAGAAAAACCATTAATATATGATTAATTTAGGGTACAGATCAGTTCTACTTTTTCGCTAAAATTCATCATAAATGTCAAGTAAAAAAAATTGTAATTTATAAAAAAAAAAATATATAATTTCTATTCTATAATGTTGACAGTAATGAGTAGATATAAATGTAACCATCCGATATGCATTTACTTTGATTATTTATCTCATAAATGACTTTATAAAAGTACTTTTCCTATCTCCACCATGTACAAATTATAATTTATAATATTTTAACATGTACAAAATCAAACTCTATAATAATAATTCGATTTTACTAATGTTAACTGTATCGAATAAATTATTAAAATACATTATCGTGTTATAAATATAGACTACTATATGTAATAAATTATTTCGATAACAAATATACAACTGGAACGTGATAGTACGTTAAGCTGGAACGTGATAGTAAGTTATGCTGGAACCTGATAGTATGTTATGATGGATTTTTAGCTGCAATACTTCCCGAGTGAGCCTATAAAAGCATATTTTCTCGGTTGTGGTTAGATTGGTTTAAGTTTTAATTTGTGGAGGTTTTTTTTAGCTGCATTACTTCCCGAGTGAGCCTATAAAAGTATATTTTCACGGTTGTGGTTAGGTTGGGTTAAGTTTTAATTTGTGGAGGTTTTTTTTAGCTGCATTACTTCCAGAGTGAACCTATAAAAATATATTTTCACGGTTGTGGTTAGGTTGGGTTAAGTTTTAATTTTTGGTAGTTTTTTTTAGCTGCATTATTGGTTTGGGTTTGGGTTTGGGTTTGAGTTTAGGTGGGTTTGGGTTGGGTTTAGGTTGGGTTAAGTTTTAATTTTTGGTGGTTTTTTTTAGCTGCATTACTTCCCGAGTGAACTTATAAAAGTATATTTTCACTGTTGTGGTTAGGTTGGGTTAAGTTTTAATTTTTGGTGGTTTATTTTAGCTGCATTATTGGTTTGGGTTTGGGTTGGGTTTGGGTTTTGGTTTAGGTTTGGGTTTGGGTTTGGGTTTAGGTGGGTTGGGTTGGGTTAAGTTTTAATGTTGGTAGGTTTTTTTTAACTGCATTACTTCCCGAGTTTGACTATAAAAGTAGATTTTCACGGTTGTGGTTAGGTTGGGTTAAGTTTTAATTTTTGGTGGTTTTTTTTAGCTGCATTACTTCCCGAGTTTACTTCCCGGGTTTGGGTTTGGGTTTGGATTTGGGTTTGGGTTGGGTTTGGGTTTGGGTTGGGTTTGGGTTTTGGTTTGGGTTGGGTTTGGGTTTTGGTTTGGGTTTGGGTTTTGGTTTGGGTTTAGGTGGGTTGGGTTGGGTTTGGGTTGGGTTAAGTTTTAATTTTGGTAGGTTTTTTTTAGCTGCATTACTTCCCGAGTTTGCCTATAAATGTAGATTTTCACGGTTGTGGTTAGGTTGGGTTAAGTTTTAATTTTTGGTGGTTTTTTTTAGCTGCATTACTTCCCGAGTTTACTTCCCCATTAACCCCCCATTAATTCCCGAGTGAGCCTATAAAAGTAGATTTTCAGGTTTTTTTGTAGGTTATAATAAATTAATTAACATTTATTAAGTTTACAATAAATTAAATAAATTAATATTTAGTAATAAAGTAGTTACGTTTTAGTAATAAAGAGGTTACTTTTGGTAATAATAAAGTAGTTACATTTTAGTAATTAAGTAATTACATTTTAGTAATAAATTATTTACTTTTAGTAATAAAGTAGTTACTTTTTAGTAATATAGTAGTTACTTTTTAGTAATAAAGTAGTTACATTTTAGTAATAAAGTAGTTACTTTTTAGTAATAAAGTAGTTACATTTTAGTAATTAAGTAGTTACATTTTAGTAATAAAGTAGTTACATTTTAGTAATAAAGTAGTTACATTTTAGTAATAAAGTAGTTACATTTTAGTAATAAAGTAGTTACTTTTTAGTAATAAAGTAGTTACATTTTAGTAATAAAGTAGTTACTTTTTAGTAATAATAAAGTAGTTACATTTTAGTAATAAAGTAGTTACATTTTAGTAATAAAGTAGTTACTTTTTAGTAATAATAAAGTAGTTACATTTTTGTAATAAAATAGTTACATTTTAGTAATAAAGTAGTTACATTTTAGTAATAAAGTAGTTACTTTTAGTAATAAAGTAGTTACATTTTAGTAATAAAGTAGTTACTTTTTAGTATTAATAAAGTAGTTTCTTTTTAGTAATAAAGTAGTTACTTTTTAGTAATAAAGTAGTTACTTTTAGTAATAAATTTAGTTATTTTAGTAATAAATTTAGTTTTATTTGTAATAAAGTTTAGTTCTTTTAGTAATAAAGTTTATTTTTTTTAGTAATAAATTTATTTCTTTTAGTAATAAAGTTCTTTTAGTAGTATTTACTTTTTAGTAATAAAGTAGTTACGTTTTAGTAATAAAGTTGAGTTGCTTTAGTAAAAAAGTAACGACACAAGGAGCGTTAGCCCTTGAATCGGGAAAAAAGTCACCTAGTCTATATATACATTATTTGGCTTATTCGTCTTCGTCTTCGTCGTATGACCGGCGAGCGAAGCGAGCCAACCCGACCTTCTACGAGCGAAGCGAATCTCTCTCGGCACAATTTTTTTCGCGATATACTAATTTAATAATCTCTAGATAATAAAACCGCTCTAATATTAGTATATATCCACTAAATTCTTAGTACACGAGTAGTATATATTATACGCTTATAATTATATACTAATTTATGTATTTATATATTTAAATAATCTCTATTCATCGATGAAATGGATCTATTGTTCTCTCGATTCTCTATGGCGGAGATGGGTAAAAAGTTTGTATCGCGTATACGGACGACATAAAATACGTTATATACGCACTTTTTTTGCGATATATTAAAAGTATACAATATAGATAATAAATTAATTAAAATATTATTATATAATTACTATATACTTAGTAAACGAGTAATATTATTATAATGTCACTTTATATAGTATATTTATATATTTATATATTTATTTAATCTCTATTCATCGATCGAGGCATTCTATTGTTCTCTCGATTCTCTATGGCGGAGATAGGTAAAAATCTCTATATCGCGTATACGGACGACATAAAATACGTTATATCCGAATTTTTTTCGCCCGATACTAATATTATTCTAACCCCGAGTATACTAGATTTCGTTAAATTTAAATTTCGAGTTTATAAAAAAAAATGTCCTATCTCCGCCGTTAAAACAAAAATTACGAAATATTTTCGTTAACGTACAAATTCTACGGGCGATCTTATATCGCGTATACGGACGACATAAAATACGTTATATACGCATTTTTTTCGACAGATACTATTAATACTTCGACTCCAATAATACTAGATTTCGTTAAAGTTAAATTTCGAGATTATAAATTTTTTTTTCCTATCTCCGCCGTTAAAAACAAATTTACGAAATATTTTCGTTAACGTAAACATTCTACGGGCGATCTTATAGCGCGTATACGGGCGTTATAAAATACGTTATATACGCATTTTTTTCGCGATATATTAAATCTATACTATATAGATACTAAATTAGTAATAATATTACGATATAATTAGTAAACGAGTAATATATACTATACGTACTATATTTATATATTTATATATTTATTCTATTTATAAATATGATATTCGTAGATGGAAGGGATCAATTGATCTCTCGATTCTCTATGGCGGAGATAGGTAGAAAGTCTATATCGCGTATACGGACGACATAAAATACGTTATATACGCATTTTTTTCGCCCGATACTAATATTACTCGAACCCCTACGATACTAGATTTCGTTAAATTTAAATTTCGAGTTTATAAAAAAAAATGTCCTATCTCAGCCGTGTAAAAATTTAAATTTATAATATTCGTTTCGCGTAAAAAAATCGATAATATATAGATATAATTATAAAAATAACATTTACGACGAGTATTAATATATATCGTACGTACTAGATTTCAGTTATTCGGTTTAACGAATTTATAATAATTATTTCCTATCTCCGCCATGTAAAAATATATTCTTACAATTATTAGGTGATGTAAAAAATCAAAATCCACGATAATGATTCGATTTCAATAATTTTAACTTTACTAAATAGATAATTAAAATTTAATATCGTGGTGTAAATCGTGATATCTAATATTTAATATTATTCGAGTTATGGCCGAAATAGTGAAAAATACGTGATTTTAGAGTGGTAAATTTGACCGACTTCCGCTAACGCGTTCGCTTCGATTATAGATTCAACGGATGCGGAGTACGAAAGTTGCTATAAAAAAATTAAGAAAAACCATTAATATATGAATAATTGGGTGTCTAGCTTGGTTTCAATTTTTCACCAAATTTCATCATACAAATGGTCAAGAAAAAAAATTGCAATTTATAAAAAAAAAAAAAATCTAATTTCTATTCTATAATGTTAATGGTAATGAGTAGATATAAATGTAGCCATCCGATATGCATTTACTATGATTATTCGCCACATAAATGGCTTTAAAAAGTACATTTCCTATCTCCACCATGTAAAAATTTTAATTTATAATATTTGTATCATGTAAAACATAGATAATCTATAATAATCATTGGATTTCCATATTTGTAACTTTATAATGTATAGTATAATTAATATAATTTCATTATTTTTTACTTATTTTAATAATAATATAATATCTATATAATAAAATACTATAAATATTATCGAAAAGTATAGTAGTGTACATATTATGAACTAATACATTTTATTATATTATAAATTTATAAATTTATAACAACAATTATAAATTTATTAATATGTATATTCATTAGATGTGATAATAAATATATTATATAAGCATTATTTACTTATTTTATTATTATTATACTATCTATATAATAAAATACTATAAATATATACGAATAATTCTTTAGAGTAACTATTATTTACAAATATATATAATTATATTTATATTTTTATAAATTTATAACAACAATTATAAATTTATTAATATGTATATTCATTCGATGTGATAATAAATATATTATATAAGCATTATTTACTTATTTTATTATTATTATACTATCTATATAATAAAATACTATAAATATATACGAATAATTCATTAGCGTAACTATTATTTACAAATATATATAATTATATTTATATTTTTATAATTTTATAACACAAATTATATATTTATAAATATGTATATTCATTAAACGTGATAATAAATATAGTATATAAGCATTATTTACTTATTTTATTATTATTATACTATCTAAATAATAAAATAATATAAATATTATCGAATAATTAATTCACGTAACTATTATTAATAAATATATATAAATATATTTATAATTTTATAATTTTATAACACAAAATATAAATTTATAAATATGTATATTCATTTAACGTGTTAATAAATATAGTATATAAGCATTATTTACTTATTTTATTTTTATTATACTATCTATATAATAAATTAATATACATATTATCGAATAATTCATTAGTGTAACTATTATTAACAAATATATATATAATTATATTTATAATTTTATAATTTTATAACACAAATTATATATTTATAAAATATGAAATTCTATTTACTTGATATTTATAGATATTTATATAGTTTATTTTACTTATTTTATTATTAATATACTATCTAATTAATAAAATAATATTAACATTATCGAATAAATCATTATATTAATCTGAATTAATTATTATATTTATATTAATTAATCATATTTTACAATTTTACAAAAAAAATATATCTTTATAAAATAGATCTACTTATAAAAATAAGATTACTAACTATTATAAATATATATCATACGTACTAGATTTCAATTATTCGGTTTAACGAGTTTATAATATGTATTTCCTATCTCCGCCATGTAAAAATATATTCTTAACATTATTAGGTACTGTAAAAAATCAAAATCCACAATAATGATTCGATTTCAATAATTTTAAATTTATTACATAGACAATTAAAATATAATATCGTGGTATAAATTGTGATATCTAATATTTGATATTCTTCGAGCTATGGCCGAAATAGTGAAAAATATGTGATTTTGTAGGGGTAAATTTGAACAACTTCCGGTAACGCGTTCGCCTCGATTATGGTTTCAACCGATGCGGAGTACGAAAATACCTATAATAAATTGAGAAAAACCATTAATATATGATTAATTTAGGGTACAGATCAGTTCTACTTTTTCGCTAAAATTCATCATAAATGTCAAGAAAAAAAAATTGTAATTTATAAAAAAAAAAATATATAATTTCTATTCTATAATGTTGACAGTAATGAGTAGATATAAATGTAACCATCCGATATGCATTTACTTTGATTATTTATCTCATAAATGACTTTATAAAAGTACTTTTCCTATCTCCACCATGTACAAATTATAATTTATAATATTTTAACATGTACAAAATCAAACTCTATAATAATAATTCGATTTTACTAATGTTAACTGTATCGAATAAATTATTAAAATACATTATCGTGTTATAAATATAGACTACTATATGTAATAAATTATTTCGATAACAAATATACAACTGGAACGTGATAGTACGTTAAGCTGGAACGTGATAGTAAGTTATGCTGGAACCTGATAGTATGTTATGATGGATTTTTAGCTGCAATACTTCCCGAGTGAGCCTATAAAAGCATATTTTCTCGGTTGTGGTTAGATTGGTTTAAGTTTTAATTTGTGGAGGTTTTTTTTAGCTGCATTACTTCCCGAGTGAGCCTATAAAAGTATATTTTCACGGTTGTGGTTGGGTTGGGTTAAGTTTTAATTTGTGGAGGTTTTTTTTAGCTGCATTACTTCCCGAGTGAACCTATAAAAATATATTTTCACGGTTGTGGTTAGGTTGGGTTAAGTTTTAATTTTTGGTGGTTTTTTTTAGCTGCATTACTTCCCGAGTTTGCCTATAAAAGTAGATATTCATGGTTGTGGTTAGGTTGGGTTAAGTTTTAATTTTTGGTGGTTTTTATAGCTGCATTACTTCCCGAGTGAACTTATAAAAGTATATTTTCACTGTTGTGGTTAGGTTGGGTTAAGTTTTAATTTTTGGTAGTTTTTTTTAGCTGCATTATTGGTTTGGGTTTGGGTTTAGGTGGGTTTGGGTTGGGTTTAGGTTGGGTTAAGTTTTAATTTTTGGTGGTTTTTTTTTAGCTGCATTACTTCCCGAGTGAACTTATAAAAGTATATTTTCACTGTTGTGGTTAGGTTGGGTTAAGTTTTAATTTTTGGTGGTTTATTTTAGCTGCATTATTGGTTTGGGTTTGGGTTGGGTTTGGGTTTTGGTTTAGGTTTGGGTTTGGGTTTGGGTTTAGGTGGGTTGGGTTGGGTTAAGTTTTAATGTTGGTAGGTTTTTTTTAACTGCATTACTTCCCGAGTTTGACTATAAAAGTAGATTTTCACGGTTGTGGTTAGGTTGGGTTAAGTTTTAATTTTTGGTGGTTTTTTTTAGCTGCATTACTTCCCGAGTTTACTTCCCGGGTTTGGGTTTGGGTTTGGATTTGGGTTTGGGTTGGGTTTGGGTTTGGGTTGGGTTTGGGTTTTGGTTTGGGTTGGGTTTGGGTTTTGGTTTGGGTTTGGGTTTTGGTTTGGGTTTGGGTTTAGGTGGGTTGGGTTGGGTTTGGGTTGGGTTAAGTTTTAATTTTGGTAGGTTTTTTTTAGCTGCATTACTTCCCGAGTTTGCCTATAAAAGTAGATTTTCACGGTTGTGGTTAGGTTGGGTTAAGTTTTAATTTTTGGTGGTTTTTTTTAGCTGCATTACTTCCCGAGTTTACTTCCCCATTAACCCCCCATTAATTCCCGAGTGAGCCTATAAAAGTAGATTTTCAGGTTTTTTTGTAGGTTATAATAAATTAATTAACATTTATTAAGTTTACAATAAATTAAATAAATTAATATTTAGTAATAAAGTAGTTACGTTTTAGTAATAAAGAGGTTACTTTTGGTAATAATAAATTAGTTACATTTTAGTAATAAATTATTTACTTTTAGTAATAAAGTAGTTACTTTTTAGTAATAAAGTAGTTACTTTTTAGTAATAAAGTAGTTACATTTTAGTAATAAAGTAGTTATTTTTTAGTAATAAAGTAGTTACATTTTAGTAATAAAGTAGTTACATTTTAGTAATTAAGTAGTTACATTTTAGTAATAAAGTAGTTACATTTTAGTAATAAAGTAGTTACTTTTTAGTAATAATAAATTAGTTACTTTTTATTATTAATAAAGTAGTTACTCTTTAGTAATAAAGTAGTTACATTTTAGTAATAAAGTAGTTACTTTTTAGTAATAATAAAGTAGTTATATTTTAGTAATAAAGTAGTTACATTTTAGTAATAAAGTAGTTACTTTTTAGTAATAATAAAGTAGTTACAATTTAGTAATAAAGTAGTTACATTTTAGTAATAAAGTAGTTACTTTTTAGTAATAATAAAGTAGTTACATTTTAGTAATAAAGTAGTTACATTTTAGTAATAAAGAAGTTACATTTTAGTAATAAAGTAGTTACTTTTTAGTAATAATAAAGTAGTTACATTTTTGTAATAAAGTAGTTACATTTTAGTAATAAAGTAGTTACTTTTTAGTAATAAAGTAGTTACTCTTTAGTAATAAAGTAGTTACTCTTAAGTATTAAGTAGTTACTTTTTTTGTAATAAAGTAGTTACTTTTTAGTAATAAATTGATACTTTGTAGTAATAAAGTAGTTACATTATAGTAATAAAGTAGTTACTTTTTAGTAATAAAGTAGTTACTTTTTAGTAATAAATTAGTTACTTTTAGTAATAAAGTAGTTACTTTTAGTAATAAAGTTTAGTTCTTTTAGTAATAAAGTTTAGTTTTTTTAGTAATAAAGTAACATTCTTTTAGTAATAAAGTAACATTCTTTTAGTTATAAAGTAACATTCTTTTAGTAATAAAGTAACGGTTAGTTGCTTTAGTAAAAAAGTAACCACTCTACAAGGAGCGTTAGCCCTTGATGCGGGAAAAAAGTCACCTAGTTAATTAATATAAATATAATAATTAATAGCGATTAATATAATAACTTATTTGATAATATTAACATTATTTTATTATATTGATAGTATAGTAATACTAAAATAATTAAAACATTTATATATATATCTATAAATATCAAGTAAATAGAATTTCATATTTTATAAATATATAATTTGTGTTATAAAAGTATAAAATTATAAATATAATTATATATATTTGTTAATAATAGTTACCCTAATTAATTATTCGTATATATTTATATTATTTTATTATATAGAAAGTATAATAATAGTAAAATAAGTAAATAATGCTTATATAATATATTTATCACATTGAATGAATATAAATATTTATAAATTTATAATTTTTGTTATAAATTTATAAAATTATAATATATTTAAATGTATTAGTTAATATTATTTACACTAACATACTTTTCGATAATATTTACATTATTTTAGTATCTAGATATTATAGTAGTAATAAAATAAGTAAAAAATTATGAAATTATATTAATATATACTATAAATTATAAAGTTAAAATTATGGAAATCCAATGATTAATAGAGATTATCTATGTTTTACATGATACAAATATTATAAATTCAAATGTTTACATGGTGGAGATAGGATATGTACTTTTGTAAAGTCATTTATGAGGTAAATAATCATAGTAAATACATCGCGATTGGTTACATTTATATCTACTCACCACTCTTAACATTATAGAATAGAAATTAGAATTTTTTTTTTTTTATTAATTTCAAATTATTTTCTTGACCTTTCTTGACCTTTTTAATGTATGATGAATTTTGGCGAAAAATTAAAAACAATCTGTACCCCTAAAAATGCTTCATATATTAATGGTTTTCTCAATTTATTATAGGAACTTTCGTACTCCGCATCCGTTGAAACCATAATTGAGACAAACGCGTTACCGGAAGTCAGTCAAATTTACCTCTCAAAAATCACGTGTTTTTCACTATTTCGGCCGTAGCTCTAAGAATATTAAACATTATAAGTCATAATTTATAACATAATATTCTATCTTAATTATCTATGTAATGAAGTTAAAAGTATTTAATTCGAATCATTATTGTGGATTTTTATTTTTTATATCACCTAATAATTTTAAGAATTTATTTTTACATGGCGGAGATAGGAAATAATTATTATAAACTCGTTAAACCGAGTAACTGAAATCTAGTATGTATGATATATATTAATACTCGTCATAAATGTTATTTTTATAATTATATCTATTTTATAAAGATATATTTTTTTGTAAAATTTTAAAATATAATTAATTAATATAAATATAATAATTAATACCGATTAATCTAATAACTTATTCGATAATATTAATATTAGTTTATTATATAGATATTATAGTAATACTAAAATAAGTAAAAAATATGTATATAATATTATTAAATATCAATATAATATAATGATAATTTTTGTAATATATAATTTTTGTTATAAAATTATAAATATAAGTATATATATTAGTTAATGATAGTTACTTTTATGAATTATTCAATAATATTTATATTATATTATTACATAGATAGTATAATAATAATAAAATAAGTAAAAAATGATTAAATTATAAAGTTAAATTTATTTAAATCGAATAATTATTATAGATTTTGATTTTTTAAATGTTAAAATTATTATAAATGCATGTTTTTACATGGTGGAGATAGGAAATGTACTTTTGTAAAGTCATTTATGAGGTAAATAATCATAGTATATGAATCTCGGATGGTTACATGTATATTGTATATATGTATATAAGCTACTCATCACTGTTAACAATTATAGAGTAGAAATTATAATTTTTTTTTTTAATAAATTTAAAATTATTTTCTTGACCTTTCTTGACCAATTTGTATGATGAAATTTAGTGAAAGTATATAAGTTATAATTTATAACATAATATTCTATTTTAATTATCTATTTAATAGATTTAAAATTATTGAAATCGAATCATTATTGTGGATTTTATTTTTTACATCACCTAATATGTTTAATAATTTATTTTTACATGGCGGAGATAGGAAATAATTATTATAAACTCGAAATCTAGTATAAACGAAATTTAGTAATATTAGAGTTCAAGTATTATTAGTATATTGCGAAAAAAATGCGTATATAATGTATTTTATAACGTCCTTATACGCGATAGAGACTCGCTTACCTATGCTGGCCATAGCGAATCTATTGAACATATCTATATGGATCCCTTCCATCTATGAATATCATATTTATAAATAGAATAAATATATAAATATAGTACATATAGTAAATATTACTCGTTTACTAATTATATAGTCATTATATTGTAATATTATAGTTAATTTATTATCTATATAGCGTATTATAAGTAAATATAGAAAAAAATGCGTATATAACGTATTTTATAACGTCCGTATACGCGATATAGACTTTCTACCTATCTTCGCCATAGCGAATCGAGAGAACAAAGGAATGCCTGGATCGATGAATAGAGAATATTTAAATATATAAATATATAAAATTATATATAATATCACTTATACTAATCGTGTACTAATTATATAATCGATATATATAAATATTATCGGTGATTTATTATCTAGAGAGTATTAAATTTATAAATGTTGAAAAAGTTTGAAATTTCTCGATATAGCTTACGCTATATCTCGAGGCTCGCTTCGCTCGCTAAAAAATAGTGTCATACGGCGAAGACAATTAACCCAAATAATATATATATAGACTAGGTGACTTTTTTCCCCAATCAAGGGCTAACGCTCCTTGTGTTGTTACTTTTTTACTAAAGCAACTCAACTTTTTACTAAAACGTAACTACTTTATTACTAAAAGAATGTTACTTTAGTACTAAAAGAACTAACATTTATTACTAAAAAAACTAAACTTTATTACTAAAATAAATAAATTTATTACTAAAAAGTAACTACTTTATTACTAAAAAGAAACTATTTTATTAATACCAAAAGTAACCTCTTTATAACTAAAAAGTAACTACTTTATTACTAAAATGTAACTACTTTATTACTAAAATGTAACTACTTTATTACTAAAATATAACTACTTTATTATTACTAAAAAGTAACTACTTTATTACTAAAATGTAACTACTTTATTACTAAAAAGTAACTACTTTATTACTAAAATGTAACTACTTTATTACTAAAATGTAACTACTTTATTACTAAAATGTAACTACTTTATTATTACTAAAAAGTACCTACTTTATTACTAAAATGTAACTACTTTATTACTAAAATGTAACTACTTTATTACTAAAAAGTAACTACTTTATTACTAAAATGTAACTACTTTATTACTAAAATATAACTACTTTATTATTACTAAAAAGTAACTACTTTATTACTAAAATGTAACTACTTTATTACTAAAATGTAACTACTTTATTATTACTAAAAAGTACCTACTTTATTACTAAAATGTAACTACTTTATTACTAAAATGTAACTACTTTATTACTAAAATGTAACTACTTAATTACTAAAATGTAACTACTTTATTACTAAAAAGTAACTACTTTATTACTAAAATGTAACTACTTTATTACTAAAAAGTAACTACTTTATTACTAAAAAGTAACTACTTTATTACTAAAAGTAAATGATTTATTACTAAAATGTAATTACTTAATTACTAAAATGTAACTAATTTATTATTACCAAAAGTAACCTCTTTATTACTAAAACGTAACTACTTTATTACTAAATATTAATTTATTTAATTTATTGTAAACTTAATAAATGTTAATTAATTTATTATAACCTACAAAAAAACCTGAAAATCTACTTTTATAGGCTCACTCGGGAATTAATGGGGGGTTAATGGGGAAGTAAACTCGGGAAGTAATGCAGCTAAAAAAAACCACCAAAAATTAAAACTTAACCCAACCTAACCACAACCGTGAAAATCTACTTTTATAAGCAAACTCGGGAAGTAATGCAGCTAAAAAAAACCTACCAAAATTAAAACTTAACCCAACCCAAACCCAACCCAACCCACCTAAACCCAAACCCAAACCAAAACCCAAACCCAAACCAAAACCCAAACCCAACCCAAACCAAAACCCAAACCCAACCCAAACCCAAACCCAACCCAAACCCAAATCCAAACCCAAACCCAAACCCGGGAAGTAAACTCGGGAAGTAATGCAGCTAAAAAAAACCACCAAAAATTAAAACTTAACCCAACCTAACCACAACCGTGAAAATCTACTTTTATAGTCAAACTCGGGAAGTAATGCAGTTAAAAAAAACCACCAAAAATTAAAACTTAACCCAACCTAACCACAACAGTGAAAATATACTTTTATAAGTTCACTCGGGAAGTAATGCAGCTAAAAAAAACCACCAAAAATTAAAACTTAACCCAACCTAAACCCAACCCAAACCCACCTAAACCCAAACCCAAACCCAAACCCAAACCAAT
Source organism: Osedax fenrisi (assembly GCA_964019155.1). Lineage (NCBI taxonomy): Eukaryota > Metazoa > Annelida > Polychaeta > Sabellida > Siboglinidae > Osedax > Osedax fenrisi. The sequence continues at coordinate 16,698,737 of OZ025242.1, forward strand.
AATGCAGCTAAAAAAAACTACCAAAAATTAAAACTTAACCCAACCTAACCACAACAGTGAAAATATACTTTTATAAGTTCACTCGGGAAGTAATGCAGCTAAAAAAACCACCAAAAATTAAAACTTAACCCAACCTAACCACAACCGTGAATATCTACTTTTATAGGCAAACTCGGGAAGTAATGCAGCTAAAAAAAACCACCAAAAATTAAAACTTAACCCAACCTAACCACAACCGTGAAAATATATTTTTATAGGTTCACTCTGGAAGTAATGCAGCTAAAAAAAACCTCCACAAATTAAAACTTAACCCAACCTAACCACAACCGTGAAAATATACTTTTATAGGCTCACTCGGGAAGTATTGCAGCTAAAAATCCATCATAACATACTATCAGGTTCCAGCATAACTTACTATCACGTTCCAGCTTAACGTACTATCACGTTCCAGTTGTATATTTGTTATCGAAATAATTTATTACATATAGTAGTCTATATTTATAACACGATAATGTATTTTAATAATTTATTCGATACAGTTAACATTAGTAAAATCGAATTATTATTATAGAGTTTGATTTTGTACATGTTAAAATATTATAAATTATAATTTGTACATGGTGGAGATAGGAAAAGTACTTTTATAAAGTCATTTATGAGATAAATAATCAAAGTAAATGCATATCGGATGGTTACATTTATATCTACTCATTACTGTTAACATTATAGAATAGAAATTATATATTTTTTTTTTTATAAATTACAATTTTTTTTTCTTGACATTTATGATGAATTTTAGCGAAAAAGTAGAACTGATCTGTACCCTAAATTAATCATATATTAATGGTTTTTCTCAATTTATTATAGGTATTTTCGTACTCCGCATCGGTTGAAACCATAATCGAGGCGAACGCGTTACCGGAAGTTGTTCAAATTTACCCCTACAAAATCACATATTTTTCACTATTTCGGCCATAGCTCGAAGAATATCAAATATTAGATATCACAATTTATACCACGATATTATATTTTAATTGTCTATGTAATAAATTTAAAATTATTGAAATCGAATCATTATTGTGGATTTTGATTTTTTACAGTACCTAATAATGTTAAGAATATATTTTTACATGGTGGAGATAGGAAATACATATTATAAACTCGTTAAACCGAATAATTGAAATCTAGTACGTATGATATATATTTATAATAGTTAGTAATCTTATTTTTATAAGTATATCTATTTTATAAAGATATATTTTTTTTGTAAAATTGTAAAATATGATTAATTAATATAAATATAATAATTAATTCAGATTAATATAATGATTTATTCGATAATGTTAATATTATTTTATTAATTAGATAGTATATTAATAATAAAATAAGTAAAATTAACTATATGATACTATTATAAAATAAGTTATTAGAATTTCATATTTTATAAATATATAATTTGTGTTATAAAATTATAAAATTATAAATATAATTATATATATATATTTGTTAATAATAGTTACGCTAATGAATTATTCGATAATATGTATATTAATTTATTATATAGATAGTATAATAATAATAAAATAAGTAAATAATGCTTATATACTATATTTATTATCACGTTGAATGAATATACATATTTATAAATTTATATTTTGTGTTATAAAATTATAAAATTATAAATATATTTATATATATTTATTAATAATAGTTACGTGAATTAATTATTCGATAATATTTATATTATTTTATTATTTAGATAGTATAATAATAATAAAATAAGTAAATAATGCTTATATACTATATTTATTATCACGTTGAATGAATATACATATTTATAAATTTCTAATTTGCGTTATAAAATTATAAAAATATAAATATAATTATATATATTTGTAAATAATAGTTACGCTAATGAATTATTCGTATATATTTATAGTATTTTATTATATAGATAGTATAATAATAATAAAATAAGTAAATAATGCTTATATAATATATTTATTATCACATCGAATGAATATACATATTAATAAATTTATAATTGTTGTTATAAATCTATAAATTTATAATATAATTAAATGTATTAGTTCATAATATTTACACTATTATACTTTTCTATAATATTTAAATTATTTTAGTATCTAGATATTATATTATTATTAAAATAAGTAAAAAATAATGAAATTATATTAATTATACTATAAATTATAAAGTTACAAATATGGAAATCCAATGATTATTATAGATTATCTATGTTTTACATGATACAAATATTATAAATTCAAATTTGTACATGGTGGAGATAGGAAATGTACTTTTTAAAGCCATTTATGTGGCGAATAATCATAGTAAATGCATATCGGATGGCTACATTTATATCTACTCATCACCTTTAACATTATAGAATAGAAATTAGATTTTTTTTTTTTTTTTATAAATTGCAATTTTTTTTCTTGATCATTTGTATGATGAAATTTGGTGAAAAATTGAAACCGATCTGTACCTTAAATTATTCATATATTAACGGTTTTTCTCAAAATATTATAGGTACTTTCGTACTCCGCATCCGTTGAAATTATAATCGAAGCGAACGCATTACCGGAAGTCGGTCAAATTTACCCCTCTAAAATCACGTATTTTTCACTATTTCGGCTGTAGCTCGAAGAATATTAAATATTAGATATCACAATTTACACCACGATATTATATTTTAATTATCTATTTAATAAAGTTAAAATTATTGAAATCTAATCATTATCGTGGATTTTGATTTTTTACATCACCTAATAATTTTAAGAATATATTTTTACATGGCGGAGATAGGAAATAATTATTATAAACTCGTTAAACCGAATAACTGAAATCTAGTATATATGATATATATTAATACTCGTCATAATTGTTATTTTTATAATTATATCTATATATTATCGATTTTTTTACGCGAAACGAATATTATAAATTTAAATTTTGACACGGCGGAGATAGGACATTTTTTTTTATAAACTCGAAATTTAACTTTAACGAAATCTAGTATTATTAGGGTTCGAGTAATATTAGTATCGGGCGAAAAAAATGCGTATATAACGTATTTTATGTCGTCCGTATACGCGATATAAGATCGCCCGTAGAATTTGTACGTTAACGAAAATATTTCGTAATTTTTGTTTTAACGGCGGAGATAGGACATTTTTTTTTATAAACTCGAAATTTAAATTTAACGAAATCTAGTATACTCGGGGTTAGAATAATATTAGTATCGGGCGAAAAAAATTCGGATATAACGTATTTTATGTCGTCCGTATACGCGATATAGAGATTTTTACCTATCTCCGCCATAGAGAATCGAGAGAACAATAGAATGCCTCGATCGATGAATAGAGATTAAATAAATATATAAATATATAAATATACCATATAAAGTGACATTATAATATTATTACTCGTTTACTAATTATATCGTAATTATATCGTAATATTATTACTAATTTAGTATCTATATAGTATAGATTTAATATATCGCGAAAAAAATGCGTATATAACGTATTTTATAACGTCCGTATACGCGCTATAAGAATGGATGTAGAATTTTTACGTTAACGAAAATATTTCGTAATTTTTTTTTTAATGGCGGAGATAGGACATTTTTTTTTATAATCTCGAAATTTAAATTTAACGAAATCTAGTATACTCGGGGTTAGAATAATATTAGTAGGTGGCGAAAAAAATGCGTATATAACGTATTTTATGTCGTCCGTATACGCGATACAAACTTTCTACCCATCTCCGCCATAGAGAATCGAGAGAACAATAGATCCATTTCATCGATGAATAGAGAATATTTAAATATATAAATACATAAATTAGTATATAATTATAAGCGTATAATATATACTACTCGTGTACTAAGAATTTAGTGGATATATACTCATATTAGAGCGGTTTTATTATCTATAGATTATTAAATTAGTATATCGCGAAAAAAGTGTGCCGAGAGAGATTCGCTTCGCTCGTAGAAGGTCGGGTTGGCTCGCTTCGCTCGCCGGTCGTACGAAGACGACGATTAAGCCAAATAATGTATATAGGGACTAGGTTACTTTTTTCCCGCATCAAGGGCTAACGCTCCTTGTAGAGTGGTTACTTTTTTACTAAAGCAACTAAACTTTATTACTAAAAGAATGTTACTTTATTACTAAAATAACTAAACATTATTACTAAAAGAACTAAACTTTATTACTAAAAGAACTAAACTTTATTACTAAAAGTAACTACTTTATTACTAAAAGTAACTAATTTATTATTACTAAAAAGTAACTACTTTATTACTAAAATGTAACTACTTTATTACAAAAATGTAACTACTTTATTATTACTAAAAAGTAACTACTTTATTACTAAAATGTAACTACTTTATTACAAAAATGTAACTACTTTATTATTACTAAAAAGTAACTACTTTATTACTAAAATGTAACTACTTTATTACTAAAATGTAACTACTTTATTACTAAAATGTAACTACTTTATTATTACTAAAAAGTAACTACTTTATTACTAAAATGTAACTACTTTATTACTAAAGAGTAACTACTTTATTAATAATAAAAAGTAACTAATTTATTAATACTAAAAAGTAACTACTTTATTACTAAAATGTAACTACTTTATTACTAAAATGTAACTACTATATTACTAAAAAGTAACTACTTTATTACTAAAAAACCTACACAAATTAAAACTTAACCCAACCTAACCACAACTGTGAAAATAACAATATAAACAAATATGCCTTTATAGGTTAACTCGGGAAGTAATGCAGCTAAAAAAAACCACCACAAATTTAAACTTAACCCAACCTAACCACAACCGTGAAAATATACTTTCATAGGCAAACTCGGGAAGTAATGCAGCTAAAAAAAACCTACCAAAATTAAAACTTAACCCAACCCAAACCCAACCCAACCCACCTAAACCCAAACCCAAACCCAAACCAAAACCCAAACCCAACACAAACCCAAACTCAAACCCGACCCAAACCAGACCCAAACCCAAACCCAAACCAAACCAAACCCAAACCCAACCCAAACCCAAACCTAAGTGACCAAGTTACCTAGCTAAGTAGTTATATATATATATATATATATATATATATATATACATCAATATTTATATACTATAGACACTATAATAGTGACTATTTAAGTTCACTCGGGAAGTAATGCAGCTAAAAAAAACCACCAAAAATTAAAACTTAATCCAACCTAACCACAGCCGTGAAAATCAACTTTTATAGGCAAACTCGGGAAGTAATGCAGCTAAAACAAACCACCAAAAATTAAAACTTAACCCAACCTAACAACAACCGTGAAAATCTACTTTTATAGGCAAACTCGGGAAGTAATGCAGCTAAAAAAAACCACCAAAAATTAAAACTTAACCCAACCTAACCACAACCGTGAAAATCTACTTTTATAGGCAAACTCGGGAAGTAATGCAGCTAAAAAAAACCTACCAAAATTAAAACTTAACCCAACCCAAACCCAACCCAACCCACCTAAACCCAAACCCAAACCAAAACCCAACCCCAAACCAAAACCCAAACCCAAACCCAAACCCAACCCAAACCCAACCCAAACCCAACCCAAACCCAAATCCAAACCCGGGAAGTAAACTCGGGAAGTAATGCAGCTAAAAAAAACCACCAAAAATTAAAACTTAACCCAACCTAACCACAACCGCGACAAATCTATTTTTATAGGCAAACTCGGGAAGTAATGCAGCTACAAAAAACCTACCAAAATTAAAACTTAACCCAACCCAAACCCAACTCACCTAAACCCAAACCCAAACCAAAACCCAAACCCAACCCATACCCAAACCCAAACCCAACCAAAACCCATCCCAAACCCAAACCCAACCCAAACCCAAACCCAAATGATATTTTAAAGTTAAAATTATTGAAATCGAATTATTAATATAGATTTTGATTTTGTACATGTTAAAATTATTATAAATTCAAATTTGTACATGGTGGAGATAGGAAATGTACTTTTGTAAAGTCATTCATGAGGTAAATAATCATAGTAACCTCACCGCGATTGGTTACATGTATATCTACTCATCACTCTTAACATTATAGAATAGAAATTAGATTTTTTTTTTTTTATAAATTGCAATTTTTTTTCTTGACCATTTGTATGATGAAATTTGGTGAACAATTGAAACCGAGCTGGACACCCAATTGTTCATATATTAATGGTTTTTCTCAATTTATTATAAAAACTTTCGTACTCCGCATCCGTTGAAATCATATTCGAGGCGAACCCGTTACCGGAAGTCGGTCAAATTTACCCCTCAAAAATCACGTATTTTTCACTATTTCGGCTGTAGCTCGAAGAATATTAAGTATTAGATATCATAATTTATACCACGATATTATATTTTAATTATCTATGTAATAAATATAAAATTATTAAAATCGAATCATTATTGTGGATTTTGATTTTTTACATCACCTAATAATTTTAAGAATTTATTTTTACGTGGCGGAGATAGGAAATAATTATTATAAACTCGTTAAACTGAATAACTGAAATCTAGTACGTATGATATATATTTATAATAGTTAGTAATCTTATTGTTATAAGTATATCTATTTTATAAAGATATATTTTTTTTTGTAAAATTTTAAAATATAATTAATTAATATAAATATAATAATTAATACCGATTAATCTAATGACTTATTCGATAATATTAATATTAATTTATTAATTAGATAGTATAGTAATAATAAAATAAGTAAAATAAACTATATGATACTGTTATAAAATAAGTTATTAGAATTTCATATTTTATAAATATATAATTTGTGTTATAAAACTATAAAAATATAAATATAATTATATATCTTTGTAAATAATAGTTACGCTAATGAATTATTCGTATATATTTATAGTATTTTATTATATAGATAGTATAATAATAATAAAATAAGTAAATAATAATGAAATTATATTAATTATACAATAAATTATAAAGTTAATAATATCGAAATCCAATGATTATTATAGATTATCTATGTTTTACATGATACAAATATTATAAATTCACATTTTTACATGGTGGAGATAGGAAATGTTCTTTTGTAAAGCCATTTATGTGGCGAATAATCATAGTAAATGCATATCGGATGGCTACATTTATATCTACTCATTACCATTAACATTATAGAATATAAATTAGAATTTTTTTTTTTATAAATTGTAATTTTTTTTTCTTGACCATTTGTATGATGAAATTTGGTGACAAATTGAAACCGAGCTAGACACACAATTATTCATATATTAATGGTTTTTCTCAATTTTTTACAGGAACTTTCGTACTCCGCATCCGTTGAAATTATAATTGAAGCGAACGCGTTACCGGAAGTCGGTCAAATTTACACCTCAAAAATCATGTATTTTTCACTATTTCGGCTGTAGCTCGAAGAATATTAAATATTAGATATCTCAATTTATACCACGATATTCTATTTATAATTATCTATGTAATAAAATTAAAATTATTGAAATCGAATCATTATTGTGGATTTTGATTTTTTACATCACCCAATAATTTTAAGAATTTATTTTTACATGGAGGAGATAGGAAATAATTATTATAAACTCGTTAAACCGAATAACTGAAATCTAGTACGTATGATATATGTTAATACTCGTCATAAATGTGATTTTCATAATTATATCTATTTTATAAAGATATATTTTTTTTTGTAAAATTTTAAAATATAATTAATTAATATAAATATAATAATTAATACCGATTAATCTAATGACTTATTCGATAATATTAATATTAATTTATTAATTAGATAGTATAGTAATAATAAAATAAGTAAAATAAACTATATGATACTGTTATAAAAATAGTTATTAGAATTTCATATTTTATAAATATATAATTTGTGTTATAAAATTATAAAAATATAAATATAATTATATATATTTGTAAATAATAGTTACGCTAATGAATTATTCGTATATATTTATAGTATTTTATTATATAGATAGTATAATAATAATAAAATAAGTACAAAAAACTATATAATAATATTAAATAATAAGTTAATAGAATACAAATATTTATAAATGTATAATTTGTGTTATAAATTTATAAAATTATAATATAATTAAATGTATTAGTTAATATTATTTACAATATCATACTTTTAGATAATATTTAAATTATTTTATTATCTATATATTATATTATTATTAAAATAAGTAAAAAATAATGAAATTATATTAATTATACTATAAATTATAAAGTTAAAATTATTAAAATCGAATAATTATTATAGATTTTGATTTTGTACATGTTAAAATTATTATAAATTCAAGTTTTTACATGGCGGAGATAGGAAATAATTATTATAATATCGTTAAACCAAATAACTGAAATATAGTGTGTATGATATATATTTATAATAGTTGGTAATCTTATTTTTATAATTATATCTATTTTATAAAGATATATTTTGTTTGTAAAATTTTAAAATATAATAAATTAATATAAATATAATAATTAATACCGATTAATATAATGACTTATTAGATAGTATTCACATTATTTTATTAATTAGATAGTATATTAATAATAAAATAAGTACAATAAACTATATAATACTATTAAATAATAAGTTAATAGATTTCATATTTTATAAATATATAATTTGTGTTATAAAATTATAAAATTATAAATATAAATATATATATATATATGTTAATAATAGTTACCCTAATTTATTATTCGTATATATTTATATTATTTTATTATTTAGATAGTATAATAATAATAAAATAAGTAAATAATGCTTATATACTATATTTATTATCACGTTGAATGAATATACATATTTATAAATTTCTAATTTGCGTTATAAAATTATAAAAATATAAATATAATTATATATATTTGTAAATAATAATTACGCTAATGAATTATTCGTATATATTTATAGTATTTTATTATATAGATAGTATAATAATAATAAGTAAATAATGCTTATATAATATATTTATTATCACATCGAATGAATATACATATTAATAAATTTATAATTGTTGTTATAAATTTATAAATTTATAATATAATTAAATGTATTAGTTCATAATATTTACACTACTATACTTTTCGATAATATTTACATTATTTTAGTATCTAGATATTATATTATTATTAAAATAAGTAAAAAATTATGAAATTATATTAATTATACTATAAATTATAAAGTTAAAAATATGTAAATCCATTGATTATTATAGATTATCTATGTTTTACATGATACAAATATTATAAATTCAAATTTTTACATGGTGGAGATAGGAAATGTACTTTTTAAAGCCATTTATGTGGCGAATAATCATAGTAAATGCATATCGGATGGCTACATTTATATCTACTCATTACCATTAACATTATAGAATAGAAATTAGATTTTTTTTTTTTTTTTATAAATTGCAATTTTTTTTCTTGACCATTTGTATGATGAAATTTGGTGAAAAATTGAAACCGATCTGTACCTTAAATTATTCATATATTAACGGTTTTTCTCAAAATATTATAGGTACTTTCGTACTCCGCATCCGTTGAAATTATAATCGAAGCGAACGCATTACCGGAAGTCGGTCAAATTTACCCCTCTAAAATAACGTATTTTTCACTATTTCGGCTGTAGCTCGAAGAATATTAAATATTAGATATCACAATGCACACCACGATATTATATTTTAATTATCTATTTAATAATGTTAAAATTATTGAAATCGAATCATTATTGTGGATTTTGATTTTTTACATCACCTTATAATTTTAAGAATTTATTTTTACATGGAGGAGATAGGAAATAATTATTATAAACTCGTTAAACCGAATAACTGAAATCTAGTACTTATGATATATATTTATAATAGTTAGTAATCTTATTGTTATAAGTATATCTATTTTATAAAGATATATTTTTTTTGTAAAATTTTAAAATATAATTAATTAATATAAATATAATAATAAATAGCGATTAATATAATAACTTATTTGATAATATTTACATTATTTTATTATATTGATAGTATAGTAATACTAAAATAATTAAAACATATCTATATATATATCTATAAATATCAAGTAAATAGAATTTCATATTTTATAAATATATAATTTGTGTTATAAAATTATAAATTATAAATATAATTATATATATTTGTTAATAATAGTTACCCTAATTAATTATTCGTATATATTTATATTATTTTATCATATAGATAGTATAATTATAATAAAATAAATACAAAAAACTATATTATAATATTAAATAATAAGTTAATAGAATACAAATATTTATAAATTTATAATTTGTGTTATAAATTTATAAAATTATAATATAATTAAATGTATTAGTTAATATTATTTACACTACCATAATTTTCGAAAATATTTAAATTATTTTAGTATCTAGATATTATATTATTATTAAAAAAAGTAAAAAATAATGAAATTATATTAATTATACTATAAACTATAAAGTTAAAATTAATGAAATCGAATAATTATTATAGATTATCTATGTTTTACATGATACAAATATTATAAATTCAAATTTTTACATGGTGGAGATAGGAAATGTACTTTTTAAAGCCATTTATGTGGCGAATAATCATAGTAAATGCATATCGGATGGCTACATTTATATCTACTCATTACCATTAACATTATAGAATAGAAATTAGATTTTTTTTTTTTTTTTATAAATTGCAATTTTTTTTCTTGACCATTTGTATGATGAAATTTGGTGAAAAATTGAAACCGATCTGTACCTTAAATTATTCATATATTAACGGTTTTTCTCAAAATATTATAGGTACTTTCGTACTCCGCATCCGTTGAAATTATAATCGAAGCGAACGCATTACCGGAAGTCGGTCAAATTTACCCCTCTAAAATCACGTATTTTTCACTATTTCGGCTGTAGCTCGAAGAATATTAAATATTATATATCACAATTTACACCACGATATTATATTTAAATTATCTATGTAATAAAATTAAAATTATCGAAATCGAATCATTATTGTGGATTTTGATTTTTTACATCACCTAATAATTTTAGGAATTTATTTTTACATGGAGGAGATAGGAAATAATTATTATATTATCGTTAAACTAAATAACTGAAATCTAGTATATATGATATATATTAATACTCGTCATAAATGTTATTTTTATAATTATATCTATTTTATAAAGATATATTTTTTTTGTAAAATTGTAAAATATAATTAATTAATATACATATAATAATTAATAGCGATTAATATAATAACTTATTTGATAATATTTACATTATTCTATTATATTGATAGTATAGTAATATTAAATTAATTAAAACATATCTATATATATATCTATAAATATCTAGTAAATAGAATTTAATATTTTATAAATATATAATTTGTGTTATGAAATTATAAAATTATAAATATAATTATATATATTTGTAAATAATAGTTACGCTAATGAATTATTCGTATATATTTATAGTATTTTATTATATAGATAGTATAATAATAATAAAATAAGTACAAAAAACTATATAATAATATTAAATAATAAGTTAATAGAATACAAATATTTATAAATGTATAATTTGTGTTATAAATTTATAAAATTATAATATAAATAAATGTATTAGTTAATATTATTTACAATATCATACTTTTACATAATATTTAAATTATTTTAGTATCTAGATATTATATTATTATTAAAATAAGTAAAAAATAATGAAATTATATTAATTATACTATAAATTATAAAGTTACAAATATGGAAATCCAATGATTATTATAGATTATCTATGTTTTACATGATACAAATATTATAAATTCACATTTTTACATGCTGGAGATAGGAAATGTACTTTTGTAAAGTCATTTATGAGGTAAATAATCATAGTAAATGCATATCGGATGGCTACATTTATATCTACTCATCACTCTTAACATTATAGAATAGAAATTAGAATTTTTTTTTTTTATAAATTTCAAATTTTTTTCTTGACCATTTGTATGATGAATTTTGTCGAAAAATTAAAACCGATCCGTACCTCAAATTATTCATATATTAATGGTTTTTCTCAATTTATTATAGGAACTTTCGTACTCCGCATCCGTTGAAATTATAATCGAGGCGAACCCGTTACCGGAAGTCGGTCAAATTTACCACTCTAAAATCACGTATTTTTCACTATTTCGGCCCTAGCTCGAAGAATATTAAATATTATATATCAAAATTTATACCACGATATTGTATTTTAATTCTCTATTTAGTAAAGTTAAAATTTTTGAAATCGAATCATTATTGTGGATTTTGATTTTTACATCACCTAATAATTTTGAGAAATTTATTTGTACATGGAGGAGATAGGAAATAATTATTATATTATCGTTAAACCAAATAACCTAAATCTAGTACGTATGATATATGTTAATAATCGTCATAATTGTTATTTTTATAATTATATCTATAAATTATCGATTTTTTTACGCGAAACGAATATTATAAATTTAAATTTTTACACGGCGGAGATAGGACATTTTTTTTTATAAACTCGAAATTTTAATTAAACGAAATCTAGTATTATTAGGTTTCGGGTGATATTAGTATCGGGCGAAAAAAATGCGTATATAACGTATTTTATGTCGTCCGTATACGCGATATAGACTTTCTACCTATCTCCGCCATAGAGAATCGAGAGATCAATTGATCCCTTCCATCTACGAATATCATATTTATAAATAGAATAAATATATAAATATATAAATATAGTACGTATAGTATATATTACTCGTTTACTAATTATATCGTAATTATATCGTAATATTATTACTAATTTAGTATCTATATAGTATACATTTAATATATCGCGAAAAAAATGCGTATATAACGTATTTTATAACGCCCGTATACGCGCTATAAGATCGCCCGTAGAATTTTTACGTTAACGAAAATATTTCGTAAATTTTTTTTAACGGTGGAGATAGGAAAACAAAATTTATAATCTCGAAATTTAACTTTAACGAAATCTAGTATTATTGGAGTCGAAGTATTATTAGTATCTGTCGAAAAAAATGCGTATATAACGTATTTTATGTCGTCCGTATACGCGATATAAGATCGCCCGTAGAATTTGTACGTTAACGAAAATATTTCGTAATTTTTGTTTTAACGGCGGAGATAGGACATTTTTTTTTATAAACTCGAAATTTAAATTTAACGAAATCTAGTATTATTAGGGTTCGAGTAATATTAGTAACTGGTGAACAAATTTCTTATATAACGTATTTTATGTCGTCCGTATACGCGATATAGAGATTTTTACCTATCTCCGCCATAGAGAATCGAGAGAACAATAGAATGCCTCGATCGATGAATAGAGATTAAATAAATATATAAATATATAAATATACTATATAAAGTGACATTATAATAATATTACTCGTTTACTAAGTATATAGTAATTATATAATAATATTTTAATTAATTTATTATCTATATAGTATACTTTAAATATATAGTAAAAAAAGTGCGTATATAACGTATTTTATAACGTCCGTATACGCGCTATAAGAATGGATGTAGAATTTTTACGTTAAGGAAAATATTTATTAAATTTTTTTTTAACGGCGGAGATAGGACATTTTTTTTTATAAACTCGAAATTTAAATTTAACGAAATCTAGTATTATTAGGGTTCGAGTAATATTAGTATCGGGCGAAAAAAATTCGGATATAACGTATTTTATGTCGTCCGTATACGCGATATAGAGATTTTTACCTATCTCCGCCATAGAGAATCGAGAGAACAATAGAATGCCTCGATCGATGAATAGAGATTAGTTAAATATATAAATATATAAATATACTATATAAAGTGACATTATAATAATATTACTCGTTTACTAATTATATCGTAATTATATAATAATATTTTAATTAATTTATTATCTATATAGTATACTTTAAATATATAGTAAAAAAAGTGCGTATATAACGTATTTTATAACGTCCGTATACGCGCTATAAGAATGGATGTAGAATTTTTACGTTAACGAAAATATTTGGTAAATTTTTTTTAAACGGAAGAGATAGGACATTTTTTTTTATAAACTCGAAATTTAAATTTATCGAAATCTAGTATACTCGGGGTTAGAATAATATTAATATCGGGCGAAAAAAATGCGTATATAACGTATTTTATGTCGTCCGTATACGCGATACAAACTTTTTACCCATCTCCGCCATAGAGAATCGAGAGAACAATAGATCCAATTCATCGATGAATAGAGATTATTTAAATATATAAATACATAAATTAGTATATAATTATAAGCGTATAATATATACTACTCGTGTACTAAGAATTTAGTGGATATATACTAATATTAGAGCGGTTTTATTATCTATAGATTATTAAATTAGTATATCGCGAAAAAAGTGTGCCGAGAGAGATTCGCTTCGCTCGTAGAAGGTCGGGTTGGCTCGCTTCGCTCGCCGGTCGTACGAAGACGACGAAGACGGAGACGATTAAGCCAAATAATGTATATAGGGACTAGGTGACTTTTTTCCCGCATCAAGGGCTAACGCACCTTGTAGAGTGGTTACTTTTTTACTAAAGCAACTTAATTACTTAAACTTTTTACTAAAAGAACTAAACTTTATTACAAAAAAAACTAAACTTTATTACTAAAATAACTAAATTTATTACTAAAAGTAACTACTTTATTACTAAAAAGTAACTACTTTATTACTAAAAAGAAACTACTTTATTAATACTAAAAAGTAACTACTTTATTACTAAAATGTAACTACTTTATTACTAAAAGTAACTACTTTATTACTAAAATGTAACTACTTTATTACTAAAATGTAACTACTTTATTATTACTAAAAAGTAACTACTTTATTACTAAAATGTAACTATTTTATTACTAAAATGTAACTACTTTATTATTACTAAAAAGTAACTACTTTATTACTAAAATGTAACTACTTTATTACTAAAATATAACTACTTTATTATTACTAAAAAGTAACTACTTTATTACTAAAATGTAACTACTTTATTACTAAAATGTAACTACTTTATTATTACTAAAAAGTACCTACTTTATTACTAAAATGTAACTACTTTATTACTAAAATGTAACTACTTTATTACTAAAATGTAACTACTTTATTACTAAAATGTAACTACTTTATTACTAAAAAGTAACTACTTTATTACTAAAATGTAACTACTTTATTACTAAAAAGTAACTATTTTATTACTAAAAAGTAACTACTTTATTACTAAAAGTAAATAATTTATTACTAAAATGTAATTACTTAATTACTAAAATGTAACTACTTTATTATTACCAAAAGTAACCTCTTTATTACTAAAACGTAACTACTTTATTACTAAATATTAATTTATTTAATTTATTGTAAACTTAATAAATGTTAATTAATTTATTATAACCTACAAAAAAACCTGAATATCTACTTTTATAGGCAAACTTGGGAAGTAATGCAGCTAAAAAAAACCTACCAAAATTAAAACTTAATCCAACCCAAACCCAACCCAACCCACCTAAACCCAAACACAAACCCAAACCCAAACCAAAACTCAACCCAAACCCAAACCCAACCCAAACCCAAACCCAAACCCAAACCCGGGAAGTAAACTCGGGAAGTAATGCAGCTAAAAAAAACCACCAACAATTAAAACTTAACCCAACCTAACCAAAACCGTGAAAATCTACTTTTATAGGCAAACTTGGGAAGTAATGCAGCTAAAAAAAACCTACCAAAATTAAAACTTAACCCAACCCAAACCCAACCCAACCCACCTAAACTCAAACCCAAACCCAAACCCAAACCAAAACCCAAACCAAAACCCAAACCCAACCCAGACCCAAACCCAAACTCAACCTAAACCCAAACTCAACCCAAACCCAACCCAAACCCAAACCCAAACCCAAACCCAAACCCGGGAAATAATGCAGCTAAAAAAAACCACCAAAAATTAAAACTTAACCCAACCTAACCACAACCGTCAAATATACTTTTATAGGTTCCCTCGGGAAGTAATGTAGCTAAAAAAAACCACCAAAAATTAAAACTTAACCCAACCCAAACCCAACCCAACCCACCTAAATCCAAACACAAACCCAAACCCAAGCCAAACCCCAACCCAACCCAAACCCAACCCAAACCCAAACCCAAACCCAACCCAAACCCAATTGCCCAAGTTATCTTTTATAATTTATTCGATACAGTTAAAATTATTAAAATCGAATTATTAATATAGATTTTGATTTTGTACATGTTAAAATTATTATAAATTCAAATTTTTACATGGTGGAGATAGGAAATGTACTTTTATAAAGTCATTTATGAGATAAATAATCAAAGTAAATGCATATCGGATGGTTACATTTATATCTACTCATTACTGTTAACATTATAGAATAGAAATTATATATTTTTTTTTTTATAAATTACAATTTTTTTTTCTTGACATTTATGATGAATTTTAGCGAAAAAGTAGAACTGATCTGTACCCTAAATTAATCATATATTAATGGTTTTTCTCAATTTAGTATAGGTATTTTCGTACTCCGCATCGGTTGAAACCATAATCGAGGCGAACGCGTTACCGGAAGTTGTTCAAATTTACCCCTACAAAATCACATATTTTTCACTATTTCGGCCATAGCTCGAAGAATATCAAATATTAGATATCACAATTTATACCACGATATTATATTTTAATTGTCTATGTAATAAATTTAAAATTATTGAAATCGAATCATTATTGTGGATTTTGATTTTTTACAGTACCTAATAATGTTAAGAATATATTTTTACATGGCGGAGATAGGAAATACATATTATAAACTCGTTAAACCGAATAATTGAAATCTAGTACGTATGATATATATTTATAATAGTTAGTAATCTTATTGTTATAAGTATATCTATTTTATAAAGATATATTTTTTTTTGTAAAATTTTAAAATATAATTAATTAATATAAATATAATAATTAATACCGATTAATCTAATAACTTATTCGATAATATTAATATTAATTTATTAATTAGATAGTATAGTAATAATAAAATAAGTACAAAAAACTATATAATAATATTAAATAATAAGTTAATAGAATACAAATATTTATAAATATATAATTTGTGTTATAAAATTATAAAAATATAAATATAATTATATATATTTGTAAATAATAGTTACGTTAATGAATTATTCGTATATATTTATAGTATTTTATTATATAGATAGTATAATAATAATAAAATAAGTAAATAATGCTTATATTATATATTTATTATCACATCGAATGAATATACATATTTATAAATTTCTAATTGTTGTTATAAATTTATAAATTTATAATATAATTAAATGTATTAGTTCATAATATTTACACTACTATACTTTTCGATAATATTTAAATTATTTTAGTATCTAGATATTATATTATTATTAAAATAAGTAAAAAATAATGAAATTATATTAATTATACTATAAATTATAAAGTTACAAATATGGAAATCCAATGATTATTATAGATTATCTATGTTTTACGTGATACAAATATTATAAATTCAAATGTTTACATGGTGGAGATAGGAAATGTACTTTTTAAAGCTATTTATGTGGCGAATAATCATAGTAAATGCATATCGGATGGCTACATTTATATCTACTCATTACCATTAACATTATAGAATAGAAATTAGATTTTTTTTTTTTTTATAAATTGCAATTTTTTTTCTTGACCATTTGTACGATGAATTTTGGTGAAATATTAAAACCGATCCGTACCCCAAATGCTTCATATATTAATGGTTTTTCTCATTTTATATATGGTACTTTCGTACGCCGCATCCGTTGAATCTATAATCGAGACGAACGCGTTACCGGAAGTTGGTCAAATTTACCACTCTAAAATCACGTATTTTTCACTATTTCGGCCATAACTCGAAGAATATTAAATATTATATATCACAATTTATACCACGATATTATATTTTAATTCTCTATTTAGTAAAGTTAAAATTTTTGAAATCTAATCATTATTGTGGATTTTGATTTTTTACATCACCTAATAATTTTAAGAATTTATTTTTACATGGAGGAGATAGGAAATAATTATTATATTATCGTTAAACCAAATAACCTAAATCTAGTACGTATGATATATGTTAATAATCGTCATAATTGTTATTTTTATAATTATATCTATATATTATCGATTTTTTTACGCGAAACGAATATTATAAATTTAAATTTTTACACGGCGGAGATAGGACATTTTTTTTTATAAACTCGAGATTTAAATTTATCGAAATCTAGTATCGTAGGGGTTCGAGTAATATTAGTATCGGGCGAAAAAAATTCGTATATAACGTATTTTATGTCGTCCGTATACGCGATATAGAGATTTTTACCTATCTCCGCCATAGAGAATAGAGAGAACAATATTATGCCTCGATCGATGAATAGAATATTTATAAATAGAATAAATATATAATTATATAAATATAGTACGTATAGTATATATTACTCGTTTACTAATTATATCGTAATTATATCGTAATATTATTACTAATTTAGTATCTATATAGTATAGATTTAATATATCGCGAAAAAAATGCGTATATAACGTATTTTATAACGCCCGTATACGCGCTATAAGATCGCCCGTAGAATTTTTACGTTAACGAAAATATTTCGTAAATTTTTTTTAACGGCGGAGATAGGAAAAAAAAATTTATAATCTCGAAATTTAACTTTAACGAAATCTAGTATTATTGGAGTCGAAGTATTAATAGTATCTGTCGAAAAAAATGCGTATATAACGTATTTTATGTCGTCCGTATACGCGATATAAGATCGCCCGTAGAATTTGTACGTTAACGAAAATATTTCGTAATTTTTGTTTTAACGGCGGAGATAGGACATTTTTTTTTATAAACTCGAAATTTAAATTTAACGAAATCTAGTATTATTAGGGTTCGAGTAATATTAGTAACTGGTGAACAAATTTCTTATATAACGTATTTTATGTCGTCCGTATACGCGATATAGAGATTTTTACCTATCTCCGCCATAGAGAATCGAGAGAACAATAGAATGCCTCGATCGATGAATAGAGATTAAATAAATATATAAATATATAAATATACAATATAAAGTGACATTATAATAATATTACTCGTTTACTAAGTATATAGTAATTATATAATAATATTTTAATTAATTTATTATCTATATAGTATACTTTAAATATATAGTAAAAAAAGTGCGTATATAACGTATTGTATAACGTCCGTATACGCGCTATAAGAATGGATGTAGAATTTTTACGTTAAGGAAAATATTTCGTAATTTTTTTTTTAATGGCGGAGATAGGACATTTTTTTTTATAAACTCGAAATTTAAATTTAACGAAATCTAGTATACTCGGGGTTAGAATAATATTAGTAGGTGGCGAAAAAAATGCGTATATAACGTATTTTATGTCGTCCGTATACGCGATACAAACTTTCTACCCATCTCCGCCATAGAGAATCGAGAGAACAATAGATCCATTTCATCGATGAATAGAATATTTCGAAATATATAACTACGTAAAAGTAGTATATAATTATAAGCGAATAATATATACTACTCGTGTACTAAGAATTTAGTGGATATTTACTCATATTTTCAACGATGTATTATCTAGAGATTATTAAGTTAGTATATCGCGAAAAATTTGTGCCGAGCGAGATTCGCTTCGCTCGTAGAAGGTCGGGTTGGCTCGCTTCGCTCGCCAATTGTACGACGAAGACGACGATTAAGCCAAATAATGTATATAGGGACTAGGTGACTTTTTTCCCGCATCAAGGGCTAACGCACCTTGTAGAGTGGTTACTTTTTTACTAAAGCAACTTAATTACTTAAACTTTTTACTAAAAGAACTAAACTTTATTACAAAAAAAACTAAACTTTATTACTAAAATAACTAAATTTATTACTAAAAGTAACTACTTTATTACTAAAAAGTAACTACTTTATTACTAAAAAGAAACTACTTTATTAATACTAAAAAGTAACTACTTTATTACTAAAATGTAACTACTTTATTACTAAAAGTAACTACTTTATTACTAAAATGTAACTACTTTATTACTAAAATGTAACTACTTTATTATTACTAAAAAGTAACTACTTTATTACTAAAATGTAACTATTTTATTACTAAAATGTAACTACTTTATTATTACTAAAAAGTAACTACTTTATTACTAAAATGTAACTACTTTATTACTAAAATATAACTACTTTATTATTACTAAAAAGTAACTACTTTATTACTAAAATGTAACTACTTTATTACTAAAATGTAACTACTTTATTATTACTAAAAAGTACCTACTTTATTACTAAAATGTAACTACTTTATTACTAAAATGTAACTACTTTATTACTAAAATGTAACTACTTTATTACTAAAATGTAACTACTTTATTACTAAAAAGTAACTACTTTATTACTAAAATGTAACTACTTTATTACTAAAAAGTAACTATTTTATTACTAAAAAGTAACTACTTTATTACTAAAAGTAAATAATTTATTACTAAAATGTAATTACTTAATTACTAAAATGTAACTACTTTATTATTACCAAAAGTAACCTCTTTATTACTAAAACGTAACTACTTTATTACTAAATATTAATTTATTTAATTTATTGTAAACTTAATAAATGTTAATTAATTTATTATAACCTACAAAAAAACCTGAATATCTACTTTTATAGGCAAACTTGGGAAGTAATGCAGCTAAAAAAAACCTACCAAAATTAAAACTTAATCCAACCCAAACCCAACCCAACCCACCTAAACCCAAACACAAACCCAAACCCAAACCAAAACTCAACCCAAACCCAAACCCAACCCAAACCCAAACCCAAACCCAAACCCGGGAAGTAAACTCGGGAAGTAATGCAGCTAAAAAAAACCACCAACAATTAAAACTTAACCCAACCTAACCAAAACCGTGAAAATCTACTTTTATAGGCAAACTTGGGAAGTAATGCAGCTAAAAAAAACCTACCAAAATTAAAACTTAACCCAACCCAAACCCAACCCAACCCACCTAAACTCAAACCCAAACCCAAACCCAAACCAAAACCCAAACCAAAACCCAAACCCAACCCAGACCCAAACCCAAACTCAACCTAAACCCAAACTCAACCCAAACCCAACCCAAACCCAAACCCAAACCCAAACCCAAACCCGGGAAATAATGCAGCTAAAAAAAACCACCAAAAATTAAAACTTAACCCAACCTAACCACAACCGTCAAATATACTTTTATAGGTTCCCTCGGGAAGTAATGTAGCTAAAAAAAACCACCAAAAATTAAAACTTAACCCAACCCAAACCCAACCCAACCCACCTAAATCCAAACACAAACCCAAACCCAAGCCAAACCCCAACCCAACCCAAACCCAACCCAAACCCAAACCCAAACCCAACCCAAACCCAATTGCCCAAGTTATCTTTTATAATTTATTCGATACAGTTAAAATTATTAAAATCGAATTATTAATATAGATTTTGATTTTGTACATGTTAAAATTATTATAAATTCAAATTTTTACATGGTGGAGATAGGAAATGTACTTTTATAAAGTCATTTATGAGATAAATAATCAAAGTAAATGCATATCGGATGGTTACATTTATATCTACTCATTACTGTTAACATTATAGAATAGAAATTATATATTTTTTTTTTTATAAATTACAATTTTTTTTTCTTGACATTTATGATGAATTTTAGCGAAAAAGTAGAACTGATCTGTACCCTAAATTAATCATATATTAATGGTTTTTCTCAATTTAGTATAGGTATTTTCGTACTCCGCATCGGTTGAAACCATAATCGAGGCGAACGCGTTACCGGAAGTTGTTCAAATTTACCCCTACAAAATCACATATTTTTCACTATTTCGGCCATAGCTCGAAGAATATCAAATATTAGATATCACAATTTATACCACGATATTATATTTTAATTGTCTATGTAATAAATTTAAAATTATTGAAATCGAATCATTATTGTGGATTTTGATTTTTTACAGTACCTAATAATGTTAAGAATATATTTTTACATGGCGGAGATAGGAAATACATATTATAAACTCGTTAAACCGAATAATTGAAATCTAGTACGTATGATATATATTTATAATAGTTAGTAATCTTATTGTTATAAGTATATCTATTTTATAAAGATATATTTTTTTTTGTAAAATTTTAAAATATAATTAATTAATATAAATATAATAATTAATACCGATTAATCTAATAACTTATTCGATAATATTAATATTAATTTATTAATTAGATAGTATAGTAATAATAAAATAAGTACAAAAAACTATATAATAATATTAAATAATAAGTTAATAGAATACAAATATTTATAAATATATAATTTGTGTTATAAAATTATAAAAATATAAATATAATTATATATATTTGTAAATAATAGTTACGTTAATGAATTATTCGTATATATTTATAGTATTTTATTATATAGATAGTATAATAATAATAAAATAAGTAAATAATGCTTATATTATATATTTATTATCACATCGAATGAATATACATATTTATAAATTTCTAATTGTTGTTATAAATTTATAAATTTATAATATAATTAAATGTATTAGTTCATAATATTTACACTACTATACTTTTCGATAATATTTAAATTATTTTAGTATCTAGATATTATATTATTATTAAAATAAGTAAAAAATAATGAAATTATATTAATTATACTATAAATTATAAAGTTACAAATATGGAAATCCAATGATTATTATAGATTATCTATGTTTTACGTGATACAAATATTATAAATTCAAATGTTTACATGGTGGAGATAGGAAATGTACTTTTTAAAGCTATTTATGTGGCGAATAATCATAGTAAATGCATATCGGATGGCTACATTTATATCTACTCATTACCATTAACATTATAGAATAGAAATTAGATTTTTTTTTTTTTTATAAATTGCAATTTTTTTTCTTGACCATTTGTACGATGAATTTTGGTGAAATATTAAAACCGATCCGTACCCCAAATGCTTCATATATTAATGGTTTTTCTCATTTTATATATGGTACTTTCGTACGCCGCATCCGTTGAATCTATAATCGAGACGAACGCGTTACCGGAAGTTGGTCAAATTTACCACTCTAAAATCACGTATTTTTCACTATTTCGGCCATAACTCGAAGAATATTAAATATTATATATCACAATTTATACCACGATATTATATTTTAATTCTCTATTTAGTAAAGTTAAAATTTTTGAAATCTAATCATTATTGTGGATTTTGATTTTTTACATCACCTAATAATTTTAAGAATTTATTTTTACATGGAGGAGATAGGAAATAATTATTATATTATCGTTAAACCAAATAACCTAAATCTAGTACGTATGATATATGTTAATAATCGTCATAATTGTTATTTTTATAATTATATCTATATATTATCGATTTTTTTACGCGAAACGAATATTATAAATTTAAATTTTTACACGGCGGAGATAGGACATTTTTTTTTATAAACTCGAGATTTAAATTTATCGAAATCTAGTATCGTAGGGGTTCGAGTAATATTAGTATCGGGCGAAAAAAATTCGTATATAACGTATTTTATGTCGTCCGTATACGCGATATAGAGATTTTTACCTATCTCCGCCATAGAGAATAGAGAGAACAATATTATGCCTCGATCGATGAATAGAATATTTATAAATAGAATAAATATATAATTATATAAATATAGTACGTATAGTATATATTACTCGTTTACTAATTATATCGTAATTATATCGTAATATTATTACTAATTTAGTATCTATATAGTATAGATTTAATATATCGCGAAAAAAATGCGTATATAACGTATTTTATAACGCCCGTATACGCGCTATAAGATCGCCCGTAGAATTTTTACGTTAACGAAAATATTTCGTAAATTTTTTTTAACGGCGGAGATAGGAAAAAAAAATTTATAATCTCGAAATTTAACTTTAACGAAATCTAGTATTATTGGAGTCGAAGTATTAATAGTATCTGTCGAAAAAAATGCGTATATAACGTATTTTATGTCGTCCGTATACGCGATATAAGATCGCCCGTAGAATTTGTACGTTAACGAAAATATTTCGTAATTTTTGTTTTAACGGCGGAGATAGGACATTTTTTTTTATAAACTCGAAATTTAAATTTAACGAAATCTAGTATTATTAGGGTTCGAGTAATATTAGTAACTGGTGAACAAATTTCTTATATAACGTATTTTATGTCGTCCGTATACGCGATATAGAGATTTTTACCTATCTCCGCCATAGAGAATCGAGAGAACAATAGAATGCCTCGATCGATGAATAGAGATTAAATAAATATATAAATATATAAATATACAATATAAAGTGACATTATAATAATATTACTCGTTTACTAAGTATATAGTAATTATATAATAATATTTTAATTAATTTATTATCTATATAGTATACTTTAAATATATAGTAAAAAAAGTGCGTATATAACGTATTGTATAACGTCCGTATACGCGCTATAAGAATGGATGTAGAATTTTTACGTTAAGGAAAATATTTCGTAATTTTTTTTTTAATGGCGGAGATAGGACATTTTTTTTTATAAACTCGAAATTTAAATTTAACGAAATCTAGTATACTCGGGGTTAGAATAATATTAGTAGGTGGCGAAAAAAATGCGTATATAACGTATTTTATGTCGTCCGTATACGCGATACAAACTTTCTACCCATCTCCGCCATAGAGAATCGAGAGAACAATAGATCCATTTCATCGATGAATAGAATATTTCGAAATATATAACTACGTAAAAGTAGTATATAATTATAAGCGAATAATATATACTACTCGTGTACTAAGAATTTAGTGGATATTTACTCATATTTTCAACGATGTATTATCTAGAGATTATTAAGTTAGTATATCGCGAAAAATTTGTGCCGAGCGAGATTCGCTTCGCTCGTAGAAGGTCGGGTTGGCTCGCTTCGCTCGCCAATTGTACGACGAAGACGACGATTAAGCCAAATAATGTATATAGGGACTAGGTTACTTTTTTCCCGAATCAAGGGCTAACGCTCCTTGTAGGACAACTTTTTTACTAAAGCAACTTAATTACTTAAACTTTATTACTAAAAGAACTAAACTTTATTACAAAAAAAACTAAACTTTATTACTAAAATAACTAAATTTATTACTAAAAAGTAACTACTTTATTACTAAAAGTAACTACTTTATTACTAAAAAGAAACTACTTTATTAATACCAAAAGTAACCTCTTTATAACTAAAAAGTAACTACTTTATTACTAAAATGTAACTACTTTATTACTAAAATGTAACTACTTTATTACTAAAATGTAACTACTTTATTATTACTAAAAAGTAACTACTTTATTACTAAAAAGTAACTACTTTATTACTAAATATTAATTTATTAATGAAAGTAAGCTTATAAATGTTAATTAATTTATTATAACCTACAAAAAAACCTGAAAATCTACTTTTATAGGCTCACTCGGGAATTAATGCAGCTAAAAAAAACCACCAACAATTAAAACTTAACCCAACCTAACCACAACTGTGAAAATCTACTTTTATAGGCAAACTCGGGAAGTAATGCAGCTAAAAAAAACCTACCAAAATTAAAACTTAACCCAACCCAAACCCAACTCAACCCACCTAAACCAAAACCCAAACCCAAACCCAAACCCAAACCAAAACCCAAACCCAACCCAAACCCAAACCCGACCCAAACCCAAACCCAAACCCAAACCAAACCAAACCCAAACCCAACCCAAACCCAAGCCTAAGTGCCCAAGTTACCTAGCTAAGTAGTTATATATATATATATATATATATATATATATACATCACTATTTATATACTATAGACACTATAATGTTGACTATTTAAGTTCACTCGGGAAGTAATGCAGCTAAAAAAAACCACCAATAATTAAAACTTAAACCAACCTAACCACAACCGTGAAAATCTACTTTTATAGGAAAACTCGGGAAGTAATGCAGCTAAAAAAAACCTACCAAAATTAAAACTTAACCCAACCCAAACCCAACCCAATCCACCTAAACCCAAACCAAAACCCAAACCAAAACCCAAACCCAACCCAAACCCAACCCAAACCCAAACTCAACCCAAACCCGGGAAGTAATGCAGCTAAAAAAAACCACCAAAAATTAAAACTTAACCCAACCTAACCACAACCGTGAAAATCTACTTTTATAGGCAAACTCGGGAAGTAATGCAGCTAAAAAAAACCTACCAAAATTAAAACTTAACCCAACCTAAACCCAACCCAACCCACCTAAACCCAAACTCAAACCCAAACCCAAACCAATAATGCAGCTAAAAAAACCACCAAAAATTAAAACTTAACCCAACCTAACCACAACAGTGAAAATATACTTTTATAAGTTCACTCGGGAAGTAATGCAGCTAAAAAAACACCAAAAATTAAAACTTAACCCAACCTAACCACAACCGTAAATATCTACTTTTATAGGCAAACTCGGTAAGTAATGCAGCTAAAAAAAACCACCAAAAATTAAAACTTAACCCAACCTAACCACAACCGTGAAAATATATTTTTTTAGGTTCACTCGGGAAGTAATGCAGCTAAAAAAAACCACCAAAAATTAAAACTTAACCCAACCTAACCACAACCGTGAAAATCTACTTTTATAGGAAAACTCGGGAAGTAATGCAGCTAAAAAAAACCTACCAAAATTAAAACTTAACCCAACCCAAACCCAACCCAATCCACCTAAACCCAAACCCAAACCCAAACCAAAACCCAAACCCAACCCAATCCACCTAAACCCAAACCCAAACCCGGGAAGTAAACTCAGGAAGTAATGCAGCTAAAAAAAACCACCAAAAATTAAAACCTAACCCAACCTAACCACAACCGTGAAAATCTACTTTTATAGGCAAACTCGGGAAGTAATGCAGCTAAAAAAAACCTACCAAAATTAAAACTTAACCCAACCTAAACCCAACCCAACCCACCTAAACCCAAACCCAAACCCAAACCCAAACCAATAATGCAGCTAAAAAAACCACCAAAAATTAAAACTTAACCCAACCTAACCATAACAGTGAAAATATACTTTTATAAGTTCACTCGGGAAGTAATGCAGCTAAAAAAACCACCAAAAATTAAAACTTAACCCAGCCTAACCACAACCGTGAATATCTACTTTTATAGGCAAACTCGGGAAGTAATGCAGCTAAAAAAAACCACCAACAATTAAAACTTAACCCAACCTAACCACAACCGTGAAAATATACTTTTATAAGATCACTCTGGAATTAATGCAGCTAAAAAAAACCTCCAAAAATTAAAACTTAACCCAACCTAACCTCAACTGTAAAAATAACAATATATAGTAATATATTTGTATAGGCTCACTCGGGAAGTAATGCAGCTAAAAAAAACCTACACAAATTAAAACTTAACCCAACCTAACCAAAACCGTGAAAATAACAATATAAATAAATATGCTTTTATCTGGCTCACTCTGGAAGTAATGCAGCTAAAAATCCACCATAACTTACTATCACGTTCCAGCATAACTTACTATCACGTTCCAGCTTAACGTACTATCACGTTCCAGTTGTATATTTGTTATCGAAATAATTTACTACATATAGTAATTTATATGTATAATACGATAATGTATTTTAATAATTTATTCGATACAGTTAAAATTATTAAAATCGAATTATTATTATAGATTTTGATTTTGTATATGTTAAATTATTATAAATTCAAATTTGTACATGGTGGAGATAGGAAATGTACTTTTTAAAGCCATTTGTGTGGCGAATAATCATAGTAAATGCATATCGGATGGCTACATTTATATCTACTCATTACCATTAACATTATAGAATAGAAATTAGATTTTTTTTTTTTTTATAAATTGCAATTTTTTTCTTGACCATTTGTATGATGAAATTTGGTGAAAAATTGAAACCGATCTGTACCTTAAATTATTCATATATTAACGGTTTTTCTCAAAATATTATAGGTACTTTCGTACTCCGCATCCGTTGAATCTATAATCGAGGTGAACGCGTTACCGGAAGTCGGTCAAATGTACCCCTCAAAAATCACGTATTTTTCACTATTTCGGCCATAGCTCGAAGAATATTAAATATTAGATATCACAATTTATACAACGATATGATATTTTATTTACCTATTTAATAAAGTTAAAATTATTGAAATCGAATAATTATTGTGGATTTTGATTTTTTACATCACCTAATAATTTTAAGAATTTATTTTTACATGGAGGAGATAGGAAATAATTATTATATTATCGTTAAACCAAATAACTGAAATCTAGTATGTATGATATATATTAATACTCGTCATAAATGTTATTTTTATAATTAAATCTATTTTATAAAGATATATTTTTTTTGTAAAATTTTAAAATATAATTAATTAATATAAATATAATAATTAATAGCGATTAATATAATAACTTATTTGATAATATTTACATTATTTTATTATATTGATAGTATAGTAATACTAAAATAATTAAAACATATCTATATATATCTATAAATATCAAGTAAATAGAATTTCATATTTTATAAATATATAATTTGTGTTATAAAATTATAAATTATAAATATAATTATATATATTTGTTAATAATAGTTACCCTAATTAATTATTCGTATATATTTATATTATTTTATCATATAGATAGTATAATAATAATAAAATAAGTACAAAAAACTATATAATATTATTAAATAATAAGTTAATAGAATACAAATATTTATAAATTTATAATTTGTGTTATAAATTTATAAAATTATAATATAATTAAATGTATTAGTTAATATTATTTACACTACCATAATTTTCGAAAATATTTAAATTATTTTATTATCTATATATTATATTATTATTAAAATAAGTAAAAAATAATGAAATTATATTAATTATACTATAAATTATAAAGTTACAAATATGGAAATCCAATGATTATTATAGTATCTATGTTTTACATGATACAAATATTATAAATTCAAATTTTTACATGGTGGAGATAGGAAATGTACTTTTTAAAGCCATTTATGTGGCGAATAATCATCGTAAATGCATATCGGATGGCTACATTTATATATATTCATTACCATTAACATTATAGAATAGAAATTAGATTTTTTTTTTTTTTTTATAAATTGCAATTTTTTTTCTTGATTTGTACGATGAATTTTGGTGAAATATTAAAACCGATCCGTACCCCAAATGCTTCATATATTAATGGTTTTTCTCATTTTATATTAGGTACTTTCGTACTCCGCATCCGTTGAAATTATAATCGAAGCGAACGCATTACCGGAAGTCGGTCAAATTTACTCCTCTAAAATCACGTATTTTTCACTATTTCGGCCATAACTCGAAGAATATTAAATATTAGATATCACGATTTACACCACGATATTATATTTTAATTATCTATGTAATAAAGTTAAAATTATTGAAATCGAATCATTATCGTGGATTTTGATTTTTTACATCACCTAATAATTTTAAGAATTTATTTTTACATGGCGGAGATAGGAAATAATTATTATAAACTCGTTAAACCGAATAACTGAAATCTAGTACGTACGATATATATTAATACTCGTCATAAATGTTATTTTTATAATTATATCTATATATTATAGATTTTTTTACGCGATACGAATATTATAAATTTAAATTTTTACACGGTAGAGATAGGAAATTTTTTTTTATAAACTCGAAATTTAAATTTAACGAAATCTAGTATCGTAGGGGTTCGAGTAATATTAGTATTGGGCGAAAAAAATGCGTATATAACGTATATTATGTCGTCCGTATACGCGCTATAAGAATGGATGTAGAATTTTTACGTTAAGGAAAATATTTCGTAATTTTTTTTTTAATGGCGGAGATAGGATATTTTTTTTTATAAACTCGAAATTTAAATTTAACGAAATCTAGTATACTCGGGGTTAGAATAATATTAGTAACTGGTGAACAAATTTCTTATATAACGTATTTTATGTCGTCCGTATACGCGATATAGAGATTTTTACCTATCTCCGCCATAGAGAATCGAGAGAACAATAGAATGCCTCGATCGATGAATAGAGATTAAATAAATATATAAATATATAAATATACTATATAAAGTGACATTATAATAATATTACTCGTCTACTAAGTATATAGTAATTATATAATAATATTTTAATTAATTTATTATCTATATTGTATAGATTTAATATATCGCGAAAAAAATGCGTATATAACGTAGTTTATAACGTCCGTATACGCGCTATAAGAATGGATGTAGAATTTTTACGTTAAGGAAAATATTTCGTAATTTTTTTTTTAATGGCGGAGATAGGACATTTTTTTTTATAAACTCGAAATTTAAATTTAACGAAATCTAGTATACTCGGGGTTAGAATAATATTAGTAGGTGGCGAAAAAAATGCGTATATAACGTATTTTATGTCGTCCGTATACGCGATACAAACTTTCTACCCATCTCCGCCATAGAGAATCGAGAGAACAATAGATCCATTTCATCGATGAATAGAATATTTCGAAATATATAACTACGTAAAAGTAGTATATAATTATAAGCGAATAATATATACTACTCGTGTACTAAGAATTTAGTGGATATTTACTCATATTTTCAACGATGTATTATCTAGAGATTATTAAGTTAGTATATCGCGAAAAATTTGTGCCGAGCGAGATTCGCTTCGCTCGTAGAAGGTCGGGTTGGCTCGCTTCGCTCGCCAATTGTACGACGAAGACGACGATTAAGCCAAATAATGTATATAGGGACTAGGTTACTTTTTTCCCGAATCAAGGGCTAACGCTCCTTGTAGGACAACTTTTTTACTAAAGCAACTTAATTACTTAAACTTTATTACTAAAAGAACTAAACTTTATTACAAAAAAAACTAAACTTTATTACTAAAATAACTAAATTTATTACTAAAAAGTAACTACTTTATTACTAAAAGTAACTACTTTATTACTAAAAAGAAACTACTTTATTAATACCAAAAGTAACCTCTTTATAACTAAAAAGTAACTACTTTATTACTAAAATGTAACTACTTTATTACTAAAATGTAACTACTTTATTACTAAAATGTAACTACTTTATTATTACTAAAAAGTAACTACTTTATTACTAAAAAGTAACTACTTTATTACTAAATATTAATTTATTAATGAAAGTAAGCTTATAAATGTTAATTAATTTATTATAACCTACAAAAAAACCTGAAAATCTACTTTTATAGGCTCACTCGGGAATTAATGCAGCTAAAAAAAACCACCAACAATTAAAACTTAACCCAACCTAACCACAACTGTGAAAATCTACTTTTATAGGCAAACTCGGGAAGTAATGCAGCTAAAAAAAACCTACCAAAATTAAAACTTAACCCAACCCAAACCCAACTCAACCCACCTAAACCAAAACCCAAACCCAAACCCAAACCCAAACCAAAACCCAAACCCAACCCAAACCCAAACCCGACCCAAACCCAAACCCAAACCCAAACCAAACCAAACCCAAACCCAACCCAAACCCAAGCCTAAGTGCCCAAGTTACCTAGCTAAGTAGTTATATATATATATATATATATATATATATATACATCACTATTTATATACTATAGACACTATAATGTTGACTATTTAAGTTCACTCGGGAAGTAATGCAGCTAAAAAAAACCACCAATAATTAAAACTTAAACCAACCTAACCACAACCGTGAAAATCTACTTTTATAGGAAAACTCGGGAAGTAATGCAGCTAAAAAAAACCTACCAAAATTAAAACTTAACCCAACCCAAACCCAACCCAATCCACCTAAACCCAAACCAAAACCCAAACCAAAACCCAAACCCAACCCAAACCCAACCCAAACCCAAACTCAACCCAAACCCGGGAAGTAATGCAGCTAAAAAAAACCACCAAAAATTAAAACTTAACCCAACCTAACCACAACCGTGAAAATCTACTTTTATAGGCAAACTCGGGAAGTAATGCAGCTAAAAAAAACCTACCAAAATTAAAACTTAACCCAACCTAAACCCAACCCAACCCACCTAAACCCAAACTCAAACCCAAACCCAAACCAATAATGCAGCTAAAAAAACCACCAAAAATTAAAACTTAACCCAACCTAACCACAACAGTGAAAATATACTTTTATAAGTTCACTCGGGAAGTAATGCAGCTAAAAAAACACCAAAAATTAAAACTTAACCCAACCTAACCACAACCGTAAATATCTACTTTTATAGGCAAACTCGGTAAGTAATGCAGCTAAAAAAAACCACCAAAAATTAAAACTTAACCCAACCTAACCACAACCGTGAAAATATATTTTTTTAGGTTCACTCGGGAAGTAATGCAGCTAAAAAAAACCACCAAAAATTAAAACTTAACCCAACCTAACCACAACCGTGAAAATCTACTTTTATAGGAAAACTCGGGAAGTAATGCAGCTAAAAAAAACCTACCAAAATTAAAACTTAACCCAACCCAAACCCAACCCAATCCACCTAAACCCAAACCCAAACCCAAACCAAAACCCAAACCCAACCCAATCCACCTAAACCCAAACCCAAACCCGGGAAGTAAACTCAGGAAGTAATGCAGCTAAAAAAAACCACCAAAAATTAAAACCTAACCCAACCTAACCACAACCGTGAAAATCTACTTTTATAGGCAAACTCGGGAAGTAATGCAGCTAAAAAAAACCTACCAAAATTAAAACTTAACCCAACCTAAACCCAACCCAACCCACCTAAACCCAAACCCAAACCCAAACCCAAACCAATAATGCAGCTAAAAAAACCACCAAAAATTAAAACTTAACCCAACCTAACCATAACAGTGAAAATATACTTTTATAAGTTCACTCGGGAAGTAATGCAGCTAAAAAAACCACCAAAAATTAAAACTTAACCCAGCCTAACCACAACCGTGAATATCTACTTTTATAGGCAAACTCGGGAAGTAATGCAGCTAAAAAAAACCACCAACAATTAAAACTTAACCCAACCTAACCACAACCGTGAAAATATACTTTTATAAGATCACTCTGGAATTAATGCAGCTAAAAAAAACCTCCAAAAATTAAAACTTAACCCAACCTAACCTCAACTGTAAAAATAACAATATATAGTAATATATTTGTATAGGCTCACTCGGGAAGTAATGCAGCTAAAAAAAACCTACACAAATTAAAACTTAACCCAACCTAACCAAAACCGTGAAAATAACAATATAAATAAATATGCTTTTATCTGGCTCACTCTGGAAGTAATGCAGCTAAAAATCCACCATAACTTACTATCACGTTCCAGCATAACTTACTATCACGTTCCAGCTTAACGTACTATCACGTTCCAGTTGTATATTTGTTATCGAAATAATTTACTACATATAGTAATTTATATGTATAATACGATAATGTATTTTAATAATTTATTCGATACAGTTAAAATTATTAAAATCGAATTATTATTATAGATTTTGATTTTGTATATGTTAAATTATTATAAATTCAAATTTGTACATGGTGGAGATAGGAAATGTACTTTTTAAAGCCATTTGTGTGGCGAATAATCATAGTAAATGCATATCGGATGGCTACATTTATATCTACTCATTACCATTAACATTATAGAATAGAAATTAGATTTTTTTTTTTTTTATAAATTGCAATTTTTTTCTTGACCATTTGTATGATGAAATTTGGTGAAAAATTGAAACCGATCTGTACCTTAAATTATTCATATATTAACGGTTTTTCTCAAAATATTATAGGTACTTTCGTACTCCGCATCCGTTGAATCTATAATCGAGGTGAACGCGTTACCGGAAGTCGGTCAAATGTACCCCTCAAAAATCACGTATTTTTCACTATTTCGGCCATAGCTCGAAGAATATTAAATATTAGATATCACAATTTATACAACGATATGATATTTTATTTACCTATTTAATAAAGTTAAAATTATTGAAATCGAATAATTATTGTGGATTTTGATTTTTTACATCACCTAATAATTTTAAGAATTTATTTTTACATGGAGGAGATAGGAAATAATTATTATATTATCGTTAAACCAAATAACTGAAATCTAGTATGTATGATATATATTAATACTCGTCATAAATGTTATTTTTATAATTAAATCTATTTTATAAAGATATATTTTTTTTGTAAAATTTTAAAATATAATTAATTAATATAAATATAATAATTAATAGCGATTAATATAATAACTTATTTGATAATATTTACATTATTTTATTATATTGATAGTATAGTAATACTAAAATAATTAAAACATATCTATATATATCTATAAATATCAAGTAAATAGAATTTCATATTTTATAAATATATAATTTGTGTTATAAAATTATAAATTATAAATATAATTATATATATTTGTTAATAATAGTTACCCTAATTAATTATTCGTATATATTTATATTATTTTATCATATAGATAGTATAATAATAATAAAATAAGTACAAAAAACTATATAATATTATTAAATAATAAGTTAATAGAATACAAATATTTATAAATTTATAATTTGTGTTATAAATTTATAAAATTATAATATAATTAAATGTATTAGTTAATATTATTTACACTACCATAATTTTCGAAAATATTTAAATTATTTTATTATCTATATATTATATTATTATTAAAATAAGTAAAAAATAATGAAATTATATTAATTATACTATAAATTATAAAGTTACAAATATGGAAATCCAATGATTATTATAGTATCTATGTTTTACATGATACAAATATTATAAATTCAAATTTTTACATGGTGGAGATAGGAAATGTACTTTTTAAAGCCATTTATGTGGCGAATAATCATCGTAAATGCATATCGGATGGCTACATTTATATATATTCATTACCATTAACATTATAGAATAGAAATTAGATTTTTTTTTTTTTTTTATAAATTGCAATTTTTTTTCTTGATTTGTACGATGAATTTTGGTGAAATATTAAAACCGATCCGTACCCCAAATGCTTCATATATTAATGGTTTTTCTCATTTTATATTAGGTACTTTCGTACTCCGCATCCGTTGAAATTATAATCGAAGCGAACGCATTACCGGAAGTCGGTCAAATTTACTCCTCTAAAATCACGTATTTTTCACTATTTCGGCCATAACTCGAAGAATATTAAATATTAGATATCACGATTTACACCACGATATTATATTTTAATTATCTATGTAATAAAGTTAAAATTATTGAAATCGAATCATTATCGTGGATTTTGATTTTTTACATCACCTAATAATTTTAAGAATTTATTTTTACATGGCGGAGATAGGAAATAATTATTATAAACTCGTTAAACCGAATAACTGAAATCTAGTACGTACGATATATATTAATACTCGTCATAAATGTTATTTTTATAATTATATCTATATATTATAGATTTTTTTACGCGATACGAATATTATAAATTTAAATTTTTACACGGTAGAGATAGGAAATTTTTTTTTATAAACTCGAAATTTAAATTTAACGAAATCTAGTATCGTAGGGGTTCGAGTAATATTAGTATTGGGCGAAAAAAATGCGTATATAACGTATATTATGTCGTCCGTATACGCGCTATAAGAATGGATGTAGAATTTTTACGTTAAGGAAAATATTTCGTAATTTTTTTTTTAATGGCGGAGATAGGATATTTTTTTTTATAAACTCGAAATTTAAATTTAACGAAATCTAGTATACTCGGGGTTAGAATAATATTAGTAACTGGTGAACAAATTTCTTATATAACGTATTTTATGTCGTCCGTATACGCGATATAGAGATTTTTACCTATCTCCGCCATAGAGAATCGAGAGAACAATAGAATGCCTCGATCGATGAATAGAGATTAAATAAATATATAAATATATAAATATACTATATAAAGTGACATTATAATAATATTACTCGTCTACTAAGTATATAGTAATTATATAATAATATTTTAATTAATTTATTATCTATATTGTATAGATTTAATATATCGCGAAAAAAATGCGTATATAACGTAGTTTATAACGTCCGTATACGCGCTATAAGAATGGATGTAGAATTTTTACGTTAAGGAAAATATTTCGTAATTTTTTTTTTAATGGCGGAGATAGGACATTTTTTTTTATAAACTCGAAATTTAAATTTAACGAAATCTAGTATACTCGGGGTTAGAATAATATTAGTAGGTGGCGAAAAAAATGCGTATATAACGTATTTTATGTCGTCCGTATACGCGATACAAACTTTCTACCCATCTCCGCCATAGAGAATCGAGAGAACAATAGATCCATTTCATCGATGAATAGAATATTTCGAAATATATAACTACGTAAAAGTAGTATATAATTATAAGCGAATAATATATACTACTCGTGTACTAAGAATTTAGTGGATATTTACTCATATTTTCAACGATGTATTATCTAGAGATTATTAAGTTAGTATATCGCGAAAAATTTGTGCCGAGCGAGATTCGCTTCGCTCGTAGAAGGTCGGGTTGGCTCGCTTCGCTCGCCAATTGTACGACGAAGACGACGATTAAGCCAAATAATGTATATAGGGACTAGGTGACTTTTTTCCCGCATCAAGGGCTAACGCTCCTTGTAGGAAAACTTTATTACTAAAGCAAATTTATTACTAAAAGTAGTTACTTTATTACTAAAAAGTAAATACTACCAAAAGAAATAAACTTTATTACTAAAAAAAATAAACTTTATTACTAAAAGAACTAAATTTATTCTAAAAAGTAACTACTTTATTACTAAAAGTAACT
Source organism: Osedax fenrisi (assembly GCA_964019155.1). Classification (NCBI taxonomy): domain Eukaryota; kingdom Metazoa; phylum Annelida; class Polychaeta; order Sabellida; family Siboglinidae; genus Osedax; species Osedax fenrisi. The sequence goes on from OZ025242.1 coordinate 16,735,943, forward strand.
ACTTTATTACTAAAAAGTAACTACTTTATTACTAAAAAGTAACTACTTTATTACTATAATGTAACTACTTTATTACTAAAATTTAACTACTTTATTACTAAAATGTAACTACTTTATTATTACTAAAATGTAACTACTTTATTATTACTAAAATGTAACTACTTTATTATTACTAAAAAGTAACTACTTTATTACTAAAATGTAACTACTTTATTACTAAAATGTAACTACTTTATTACTAAAATTTAACTAATTTATTATTACTAAAAAGTAACTACTTTATTACTAAAATGTAACTACTTTATTACTAAAATGTAACTACTTTATTAATACTAAAAAGTAACTACTTTATTACTAAAATGTAACCACTTTATTACCAAAAGTAACTACTTTATTACTAAAATGTAATTACTTAATTACTAAAATGTAACTACTTTATTATTACCAAAAGTAACTTCTTTATTACTAAAATGTAACTACTTTATTACTAAAATGTAACTACTTTATTATTACTAAAAAGTACCTACTTTATTACTAAAATGTAACTACTTTATTACTAAAATGTAACTACTTTATTACTAAAATGTAACTACTATATTACTAAAAAGTAACTACTTTATTAATAATAAAAAGTAACTACTTTATTTATAAAATGTAACTACTTTATTATTACTAAAAGTAACCTCTTTATTACTAAAAAGTAACTACTTTATTACTAAAAGTAACTACTTTATTACTAAAATGTAATTACTTAATTACTAAAATATAACTACTTTATTATTACTAAAAAGTAACTACTTTATTACTAAAATGTAACTACTTTATTACTAAAATGTAACTTCTTTATTACTAAAATGTAACTACTTTATTATTACTAAAAAGTAAATTCTTTATTACTAAAATGTAACTACTTTATTATTACCAAAAGTAACCTCTTTATTACTAAAAAGTAACTACTTTATTACTAAAAAGTAACTACTTTATTACTAAAAAGAAACTACTTTATTAATACCAAAAGTAACCTCTTTATAACTAAAAAGTAACTACTTTATTACTAAAAAGTAACTACTTTATTTCTAAAATGTAACTACTTTATTACTAAAATGTAACTACTTTATTATTACTAAAAAGTAACTACTTTATTACTAAAATGTAACTACTTTATTACTAAAAAGTAACTACTTTATTACTAAAAAGTAACTACTTTATTACTAAAAGTAAATAATTTATTACTAAAATGTAATTACTTAATTACTAAAATGTAACTACTTTATTATTACCAAAAGTAACCTCTTTATTACTAAAACGTAACTACTTTATTACTAAATATTAATTTATTTAATTTATTGTAAACTTAATAAATGTTAATTAATTTATTATAACCTACAAAAAAACCTGAAAATCTACTTTTATAGGCTCACTCGGGAATTAATGGGGGGTTAATGGGGAAGTAAACTCGGGAAGTAATGCAGCTAAAAAAAACCACCAAAAATTAAAACTTAACCCAACCTAACCACAACCGTGAAAATCTACATTTATAGGCAAACTCGGGAAGTAATGCAGCTAAAAAAAATCTACCAAAATTAAAACTTAACCCAACCCAAACCCAACCCAACCCACCTAAACCCAAACCAAAACCCAAACCCAAACCAAAACCCAAACCCAACCCAAACCAAAACCCAAACCCAACCCAAACCCAAACCCAACCCAAACCCAAATCCAAACCCAAACCCAAACCCGGGAAGTAAACTCGGGAAGTAATGCAGCTAAAAAAAACCACCAAAAATTAAAACTTAACCCAACCTAACCACAACCGTGAAAATCTACTTTTATAGTCAAACTCGGGAAGTAATGCAGTTAAAAAAAACCTACCAACATTAAAACTTAACCCAACCCAACCCACCTAAACCCAAACCCAAACCCAAACCTAAACCAAAACCCAAACCCAACCCAAACCCAAACCAATAATGCAGCTAAAATAAACCACCAAAAATTAAAACTTAACCCAACCTAACCACAACAGTGAAAATATACTTTTATAAGTTCACTCGGGAAGTAATGCAGCTAAAAAAAACCACCAAAAATTAAAACTTAACCCAACCTAAACCCAACCCAAACCCACCTAAACTCAAACCCAAACCCAAACCCAAACCAATAATGCAGCTAAAAAAACCACCAAAAATTAAAACTTAACCCAACCTAACCACAACCGTGAAAATATATTTTTATAGGTTCACTCTGGAAGTAATGCAGCTAAAAAAAACCTCCACAAATTAAAACTTAACCCAACCTAACCACAACCGTGAAAATATACTTTTATAGACTCACTCGGGAAGTAATGCAGCTAAAAAAAACCTCCACAAATTAAAACTTAAACCAATCTAACCACAACCGAGAAAATATGCTTTTATAGGCTCACTCGGGAAGTATTGCAGCTAAAAATCCATCATAACATACTATCAGGTTCCAGCATAACTTACTATCACGTTCCAGCTTAACGTACTATAACGTTCCAGTTGTATATTTGTTATCGAAATAATTTATTACATATAGTAGTCTATATTTATAACACGATAATGTATTTTAATAATTTATTCGATACAGTTAACATTAGTAAAATCGAATTATTATTATAGAGTTTGATTTTGTACATGTTAAAATATTATAAATTATAATTTGTACATGGTGGAGATAGGAAAAGTACTTTTATAAAGTCATTTATGAGATAAATAATCAAAGTAAATGCATATCGGATGGTTACATTTATATCTACTCATTACTGTTAACATTATAGAATAGAAATTATATATTTTTTTTTTTATAAATTACAATTTTTTTTTCTTGACATTTATGATGAATTTTAGCGAAAAAGTAGAACTGATCTGTACCCTAAATTAATCATATATTAATGGTTTTTCTCAATTTATTATAGGTATTTTCGTACTCCGCATCGGTTGAAACCATAATCGAGGCGAACGCGTTACCGGAAGTTGTTCAAATTTACCCCTACAAAATCACATATTTTTCACTATTTCGGCCATAGCTCGAAGAATATCAAATATTAGATATCACAATTTATACCACGATATTATATTTTAATTGTCTATGTAATAAATTTAAAATTATTGAAATCGAATCATTATTGTGGATTTTGATTTTTTACAGTACCTAATAATGTTAAGAATATATTTTTACATGGTGGAGATAGGAAATACATATTATAAACTCGTTAAACCGAATAATTGAAATCTAGTACGTATGATATATATTTATAATAGTTAGTAATCTTATTTTTATAAGTATATCTATTTTATAAAGATATATTTTTTTTGTAAAATTGTAAAATATGATTAATTAATATAAATATAATAATTAATTCAGATTAATATAATGATTTATTCGATAATGTTAATATTATTTTATTAATTAGATAGTATATTAATAATAAAATAAGTAAAATTAACTATATGATACTATTATAAAATAAGTTATTAGAATTTCATATTTTATAAATATATAATTTGTGTTATAAAATTATAAAATTATAAATATAATTATATATATATATTTGTTAATAATAGTTACGCTAATGAATTATTCGATAATATGTATATTAATTTATTATATAGATAGTATAATAATAATAAAATAAGTAAATAATGCTTATATACTATATTTATTATCACGTTGAATGAATATACATATTTATAAATTTATATTTTGTGTTATAAAATTATAAAATTATAAATATATTTATATATATTTATTAATAATAGTTACGTGAATTAATTATTCGATAATATTTATATTATTTTATTATTTAGATAGTATAATAATAATAAAATAAGTAAATAATGCTTATATACTATATTTATTATCACGTTGAATGAATATACATATTTATAAATTTCTAATTTGCGTTATAAAATTATAAAAATATAAATATAATTATATATATTTGTAAATAATAGTTACGCTAATGAATTATTCGTATATATTTATAGTATTTTATTATATAGATAGTATAATAATAATAAAATAAGTAAATAATGCTTATATAATATATTTATTATCACATCGAATGAATATACATATTAATAAATTTATAATTGTTGTTATAAATCTATAAATTTATAATATAATTAAATGTATTAGTTCATAATATTTACACTATTATACTTTTCTATAATATTTAAATTATTTTAGTATCTAGATATTATATTATTATTAAAATAAGTAAAAAATAATGAAATTATATTAATTATACTATAAATTATAAAGTTACAAATATGGAAATCCAATGATTATTATAGATTATCTATGTTTTACATGATACAAATATTATAAATTCAAATTTGTACATGGTGGAGATAGGAAATGTACTTTTTAAAGCCATTTATGTGGCGAATAATCATAGTAAATGCATATCGGATGGCTACATTTATATCTACTCATCACCTTTAACATTATAGAATAGAAATTAGATTTTTTTTTTTTTTTTATAAATTGCAATTTTTTTTCTTGATCATTTGTATGATGAAATTTGGTGAAAAATTGAAACCGATCTGTACCTTAAATTATTCATATATTAACGGTTTTTCTCAAAATATTATAGGTACTTTCGTACTCCGCATCCGTTGAAATTATAATCGAAGCGAACGCATTACCGGAAGTCGGTCAAATTTACCCCTCTAAAATCACGTATTTTTCACTATTTCGGCTGTAGCTCGAAGAATATTAAATATTAGATATCACAATTTACACCACGATATTATATTTTAATTATCTATTTAATAAAGTTAAAATTATTGAAATCTAATCATTATCGTGGATTTTGATTTTTTACATCACCTAATAATTTTAAGAATATATTTTTACATGGCGGAGATAGGAAATAATTATTATAAACTCGTTAAACCGAATAACTGAAATCTAGTATATATGATATATATTAATACTCGTCATAATTGTTATTTTTATAATTATATCTATATATTATCGATTTTTTTACGCGAAACGAATATTATAAATTTAAATTTTGACACGGCGGAGATAGGACATTTTTTTTTATAAACTCGAAATTTAACTTTAACGAAATCTAGTATTATTAGGGTTCGAGTAATATTAGTATCGGGCGAAAAAAATGCGTATATAACGTATTTTATGTCGTCCGTATACGCGATATAAGATCGCCCGTAGAATTTGTACGTTAACGAAAATATTTCGTAATTTTTGTTTTAACGGCGGAGATAGGACATTTTTTTTTATAAACTCGAAATTTAAATTTAACGAAATCTAGTATACTCGGGGTTAGAATAATATTAGTATCGGGCGAAAAAAATTCGGATATAACGTATTTTATGTCGTCCGTATACGCGATATAGAGATTTTTACCTATCTCCGCCATAGAGAATCGAGAGAACAATAGAATGCCTCGATCGATGAATAGAGATTAAATAAATATATAAATATATAAATATACCATATAAAGTGACATTATAATATTATTACTCGTTTACTAATTATATCGTAATTATATCGTAATATTATTACTAATTTAGTATCTATATAGTATAGATTTAATATATCGCGAAAAAAATGCGTATATAACGTATTTTATAACGTCCGTATACGCGCTATAAGAATGGATGTAGAATTTTTACGTTAACGAAAATATTTCGTAATTTTTTTTTTAATGGCGGAGATAGGACATTTTTTTTTATAATCTCGAAATTTAAATTTAACGAAATCTAGTATACTCGGGGTTAGAATAATATTAGTAGGTGGCGAAAAAAATGCGTATATAACGTATTTTATGTCGTCCGTATACGCGATACAAACTTTCTACCCATCTCCGCCATAGAGAATCGAGAGAACAATAGATCCATTTCATCGATGAATAGAGAATATTTAAATATATAAATACATAAATTAGTATATAATTATAAGCGTATAATATATACTACTCGTGTACTAAGAATTTAGTGGATATATACTCATATTAGAGCGGTTTTATTATCTATAGATTATTAAATTAGTATATCGCGAAAAAAGTGTGCCGAGAGAGATTCGCTTCGCTCGTAGAAGGTCGGGTTGGCTCGCTTCGCTCGCCGGTCGTACGAAGACGACGATTAAGCCAAATAATGTATATAGGGACTAGGTGACTTTTTTCCCGCATCAAGGGCTAACGCACCTTGTAGAGTGGTTACTTTTTTACTAAAGCAACTTAATTACTTAAACTTTTTACTAAAAGAACTAAACTTTATTACAAAAAAAACTAAACTTTATTACTAAAATAACTAAATTTATTACTAAAAGTAACTACTTTATTACTAAAAAGTAACTACTTTATTACTAAAAAGAAACTACTTTATTAATACTAAAAAGTAACTACTTTATTACTAAAATGTAACTACTTTATTACTAAAAGTAACTACTTTATTACTAAAATGTAACTACTTTATTACTAAAATGTAACTACTTTATTATTACTAAAAAGTAACTACTTTATTACTAAAATGTAACTATTTTATTACTAAAATGTAACTACTTTATTATTACTAAAAAGTAACTACTTTATTACTAAAATGTAACTACTTTATTACTAAAATATAACTACTTTATTATTACTAAAAAGTAACTACTTTATTACTAAAATGTAACTACTTTATTACTAAAATGTAACTACTTTATTATTACTAAAAAGTACCTACTTTATTACTAAAATGTAACTACTTTATTACTAAAATGTAACTACTTTATTACTAAAATGTAACTACTTTATTACTAAAATGTAACTACTTTATTACTAAAAAGTAACTACTTTATTACTAAAATGTAACTACTTTATTACTAAAAAGTAACTATTTTATTACTAAAAAGTAACTACTTTATTACTAAAAGTAAATAATTTATTACTAAAATGTAATTACTTAATTACTAAAATGTAACTACTTTATTATTACCAAAAGTAACCTCTTTATTACTAAAACGTAACTACTTTATTACTAAATATTAATTTATTTAATTTATTGTAAACTTAATAAATGTTAATTAATTTATTATAACCTACAAAAAAACCTGAATATCTACTTTTATAGGCAAACTTGGGAAGTAATGCAGCTAAAAAAAACCTACCAAAATTAAAACTTAATCCAACCCAAACCCAACCCAACCCACCTAAACCCAAACACAAACCCAAACCCAAACCAAAACTCAACCCAAACCCAAACCCAACCCAAACCCAAACCCAAACCCAAACCCGGGAAGTAAACTCGGGAAGTAATGCAGCTAAAAAAAACCACCAACAATTAAAACTTAACCCAACCTAACCAAAACCGTGAAAATCTACTTTTATAGGCAAACTTGGGAAGTAATGCAGCTAAAAAAAACCTACCAAAATTAAAACTTAACCCAACCCAAACCCAACCCAACCCACCTAAACTCAAACCCAAACCCAAACCCAAACCAAAACCCAAACCAAAACCCAAACCCAACCCAGACCCAAACCCAAACTCAACCTAAACCCAAACTCAACCCAAACCCAACCCAAACCCAAACCCAAACCCAAACCCAAACCCGGGAAATAATGCAGCTAAAAAAAACCACCAAAAATTAAAACTTAACCCAACCTAACCACAACCGTCAAATATACTTTTATAGGTTCCCTCGGGAAGTAATGTAGCTAAAAAAAACCACCAAAAATTAAAACTTAACCCAACCCAAACCCAACCCAACCCACCTAAATCCAAACACAAACCCAAACCCAAGCCAAACCCCAACCCAACCCAAACCCAACCCAAACCCAAACCCAAACCCAACCCAAACCCAATTGCCCAAGTTATCTTTTATAATTTATTCGATACAGTTAAAATTATTAAAATCGAATTATTAATATAGATTTTGATTTTGTACATGTTAAAATTATTATAAATTCAAATTTTTACATGGTGGAGATAGGAAATGTACTTTTATAAAGTCATTTATGAGATAAATAATCAAAGTAAATGCATATCGGATGGTTACATTTATATCTACTCATTACTGTTAACATTATAGAATAGAAATTATATATTTTTTTTTTTATAAATTACAATTTTTTTTTCTTGACATTTATGATGAATTTTAGCGAAAAAGTAGAACTGATCTGTACCCTAAATTAATCATATATTAATGGTTTTTCTCAATTTAGTATAGGTATTTTCGTACTCCGCATCGGTTGAAACCATAATCGAGGCGAACGCGTTACCGGAAGTTGTTCAAATTTACCCCTACAAAATCACATATTTTTCACTATTTCGGCCATAGCTCGAAGAATATCAAATATTAGATATCACAATTTATACCACGATATTATATTTTAATTGTCTATGTAATAAATTTAAAATTATTGAAATCGAATCATTATTGTGGATTTTGATTTTTTACAGTACCTAATAATGTTAAGAATATATTTTTACATGGCGGAGATAGGAAATACATATTATAAACTCGTTAAACCGAATAATTGAAATCTAGTACGTATGATATATATTTATAATAGTTAGTAATCTTATTGTTATAAGTATATCTATTTTATAAAGATATATTTTTTTTTGTAAAATTTTAAAATATAATTAATTAATATAAATATAATAATTAATACCGATTAATCTAATAACTTATTCGATAATATTAATATTAATTTATTAATTAGATAGTATAGTAATAATAAAATAAGTACAAAAAACTATATAATAATATTAAATAATAAGTTAATAGAATACAAATATTTATAAATATATAATTTGTGTTATAAAATTATAAAAATATAAATATAATTATATATATTTGTAAATAATAGTTACGTTAATGAATTATTCGTATATATTTATAGTATTTTATTATATAGATAGTATAATAATAATAAAATAAGTAAATAATGCTTATATTATATATTTATTATCACATCGAATGAATATACATATTTATAAATTTCTAATTGTTGTTATAAATTTATAAATTTATAATATAATTAAATGTATTAGTTCATAATATTTACACTACTATACTTTTCGATAATATTTAAATTATTTTAGTATCTAGATATTATATTATTATTAAAATAAGTAAAAAATAATGAAATTATATTAATTATACTATAAATTATAAAGTTACAAATATGGAAATCCAATGATTATTATAGATTATCTATGTTTTACGTGATACAAATATTATAAATTCAAATGTTTACATGGTGGAGATAGGAAATGTACTTTTTAAAGCTATTTATGTGGCGAATAATCATAGTAAATGCATATCGGATGGCTACATTTATATCTACTCATTACCATTAACATTATAGAATAGAAATTAGATTTTTTTTTTTTTTATAAATTGCAATTTTTTTTCTTGACCATTTGTACGATGAATTTTGGTGAAATATTAAAACCGATCCGTACCCCAAATGCTTCATATATTAATGGTTTTTCTCATTTTATATATGGTACTTTCGTACGCCGCATCCGTTGAATCTATAATCGAGACGAACGCGTTACCGGAAGTTGGTCAAATTTACCACTCTAAAATCACGTATTTTTCACTATTTCGGCCATAACTCGAAGAATATTAAATATTATATATCACAATTTATACCACGATATTATATTTTAATTCTCTATTTAGTAAAGTTAAAATTTTTGAAATCTAATCATTATTGTGGATTTTGATTTTTTACATCACCTAATAATTTTAAGAATTTATTTTTACATGGAGGAGATAGGAAATAATTATTATATTATCGTTAAACCAAATAACCTAAATCTAGTACGTATGATATATGTTAATAATCGTCATAATTGTTATTTTTATAATTATATCTATATATTATCGATTTTTTTACGCGAAACGAATATTATAAATTTAAATTTTTACACGGCGGAGATAGGACATTTTTTTTTATAAACTCGAGATTTAAATTTATCGAAATCTAGTATCGTAGGGGTTCGAGTAATATTAGTATCGGGCGAAAAAAATTCGTATATAACGTATTTTATGTCGTCCGTATACGCGATATAGAGATTTTTACCTATCTCCGCCATAGAGAATAGAGAGAACAATATTATGCCTCGATCGATGAATAGAATATTTATAAATAGAATAAATATATAATTATATAAATATAGTACGTATAGTATATATTACTCGTTTACTAATTATATCGTAATTATATCGTAATATTATTACTAATTTAGTATCTATATAGTATAGATTTAATATATCGCGAAAAAAATGCGTATATAACGTATTTTATAACGCCCGTATACGCGCTATAAGATCGCCCGTAGAATTTTTACGTTAACGAAAATATTTCGTAAATTTTTTTTAACGGCGGAGATAGGAAAAAAAAATTTATAATCTCGAAATTTAACTTTAACGAAATCTAGTATTATTGGAGTCGAAGTATTAATAGTATCTGTCGAAAAAAATGCGTATATAACGTATTTTATGTCGTCCGTATACGCGATATAAGATCGCCCGTAGAATTTGTACGTTAACGAAAATATTTCGTAATTTTTGTTTTAACGGCGGAGATAGGACATTTTTTTTTATAAACTCGAAATTTAAATTTAACGAAATCTAGTATTATTAGGGTTCGAGTAATATTAGTAACTGGTGAACAAATTTCTTATATAACGTATTTTATGTCGTCCGTATACGCGATATAGAGATTTTTACCTATCTCCGCCATAGAGAATCGAGAGAACAATAGAATGCCTCGATCGATGAATAGAGATTAAATAAATATATAAATATATAAATATACAATATAAAGTGACATTATAATAATATTACTCGTTTACTAAGTATATAGTAATTATATAATAATATTTTAATTAATTTATTATCTATATAGTATACTTTAAATATATAGTAAAAAAAGTGCGTATATAACGTATTGTATAACGTCCGTATACGCGCTATAAGAATGGATGTAGAATTTTTACGTTAAGGAAAATATTTCGTAATTTTTTTTTTAATGGCGGAGATAGGACATTTTTTTTTATAAACTCGAAATTTAAATTTAACGAAATCTAGTATACTCGGGGTTAGAATAATATTAGTAGGTGGCGAAAAAAATGCGTATATAACGTATTTTATGTCGTCCGTATACGCGATACAAACTTTCTACCCATCTCCGCCATAGAGAATCGAGAGAACAATAGATCCATTTCATCGATGAATAGAATATTTCGAAATATATAACTACGTAAAAGTAGTATATAATTATAAGCGAATAATATATACTACTCGTGTACTAAGAATTTAGTGGATATTTACTCATATTTTCAACGATGTATTATCTAGAGATTATTAAGTTAGTATATCGCGAAAAATTTGTGCCGAGCGAGATTCGCTTCGCTCGTAGAAGGTCGGGTTGGCTCGCTTCGCTCGCCAATTGTACGACGAAGACGACGATTAAGCCAAATAATGTATATAGGGACTAGGTGACTTTTTTCCCGCATCAAGGGCTAACGCTCCTTGTAGGAAAACTTTATTACTAAAGCAAATTTATTACTAAAAGTAGTTACTTTATTACTAAAAAGTAAATACTACCAAAAGAAATAAACTTTATTACTAAAAAAAATAAACTTTATTACTAAAAGAACTAAATTTATTCTAAAAAGTAACTACTTTATTACTAAAAGTAACTACTTTATTACTAAAAAGTAACTACTTTATTACTAAAAAGTAACTACTTTATTACTATAATGTAACTACTTTATTACTAAAATTTAACTACTTTATTACTAAAATGTAACTACTTTATTATTACTAAAATGTAACTACTTTATTATTACTAAAATGTAACTACTTTATTATTACTAAAAAGTAACTACTTTATTACTAAAATGTAACTACTTTATTACTAAAATGTAACTACTTTATTACTAAAATTTAACTAATTTATTATTACTAAAAAGTAACTACTTTATTACTAAAATGTAACTACTTTATTACTAAAATGTAACTACTTTATTAATACTAAAAAGTAACTACTTTATTACTAAAATGTAACCACTTTATTACCAAAAGTAACTACTTTATTACTAAAATGTAATTACTTAATTACTAAAATGTAACTACTTTATTATTACCAAAAGTAACTTCTTTATTACTAAAATGTAACTACTTTATTACTAAAATGTAACTACTTTATTATTACTAAAAAGTACCTACTTTATTACTAAAATGTAACTACTTTATTACTAAAATGTAACTACTTTATTACTAAAATGTAACTACTATATTACTAAAAAGTAACTACTTTATTAATAATAAAAAGTAACTACTTTATTTATAAAATGTAACTACTTTATTATTACTAAAAGTAACCTCTTTATTACTAAAAAGTAACTACTTTATTACTAAAAGTAACTACTTTATTACTAAAATGTAATTACTTAATTACTAAAATATAACTACTTTATTATTACTAAAAAGTAACTACTTTATTACTAAAATGTAACTACTTTATTACTAAAATGTAACTTCTTTATTACTAAAATGTAACTACTTTATTATTACTAAAAAGTAAATTCTTTATTACTAAAATGTAACTACTTTATTATTACCAAAAGTAACCTCTTTATTACTAAAAAGTAACTACTTTATTACTAAAAAGTAACTACTTTATTACTAAAAAGAAACTACTTTATTAATACCAAAAGTAACCTCTTTATAACTAAAAAGTAACTACTTTATTACTAAAAAGTAACTACTTTATTTCTAAAATGTAACTACTTTATTACTAAAATGTAACTACTTTATTATTACTAAAAAGTAACTACTTTATTACTAAAATGTAACTACTTTATTACTAAAAAGTAACTACTTTATTACTAAAAAGTAACTACTTTATTACTAAAAGTAAATAATTTATTACTAAAATGTAATTACTTAATTACTAAAATGTAACTACTTTATTATTACCAAAAGTAACCTCTTTATTACTAAAACGTAACTACTTTATTACTAAATATTAATTTATTTAATTTATTGTAAACTTAATAAATGTTAATTAATTTATTATAACCTACAAAAAAACCTGAAAATCTACTTTTATAGGCTCACTCGGGAATTAATGGGGGGTTAATGGGGAAGTAAACTCGGGAAGTAATGCAGCTAAAAAAAACCACCAAAAATTAAAACTTAACCCAACCTAACCACAACCGTGAAAATCTACATTTATAGGCAAACTCGGGAAGTAATGCAGCTAAAAAAAATCTACCAAAATTAAAACTTAACCCAACCCAAACCCAACCCAACCCACCTAAACCCAAACCAAAACCCAAACCCAAACCAAAACCCAAACCCAACCCAAACCAAAACCCAAACCCAACCCAAACCCAAACCCAACCCAAACCCAAATCCAAACCCAAACCCAAACCCGGGAAGTAAACTCGGGAAGTAATGCAGCTAAAAAAAACCACCAAAAATTAAAACTTAACCCAACCTAACCACAACCGTGAAAATCTACTTTTATAGTCAAACTCGGGAAGTAATGCAGTTAAAAAAAACCTACCAACATTAAAACTTAACCCAACCCAACCCACCTAAACCCAAACCCAAACCCAAACCTAAACCAAAACCCAAACCCAACCCAAACCCAAACCAATAATGCAGCTAAAATAAACCACCAAAAATTAAAACTTAACCCAACCTAACCACAACAGTGAAAATATACTTTTATAAGTTCACTCGGGAAGTAATGCAGCTAAAAAAAACCACCAAAAATTAAAACTTAACCCAACCTAAACCCAACCCAAACCCACCTAAACTCAAACCCAAACCCAAACCCAAACCAATAATGCAGCTAAAAAAACCACCAAAAATTAAAACTTAACCCAACCTAACCACAACCGTGAAAATATATTTTTATAGGTTCACTCTGGAAGTAATGCAGCTAAAAAAAACCTCCACAAATTAAAACTTAACCCAACCTAACCACAACCGTGAAAATATACTTTTATAGACTCACTCGGGAAGTAATGCAGCTAAAAAAAACCTCCACAAATTAAAACTTAAACCAATCTAACCACAACCGAGAAAATATGCTTTTATAGGCTCACTCGGGAAGTATTGCAGCTAAAAATCCATCATAACATACTATCAGGTTCCAGCATAACTTACTATCACGTTCCAGCTTAACGTACTATAACGTTCCAGTTGTATATTTGTTATCGAAATAATTTATTACATATAGTAGTCTATATTTATAACACGATAATGTATTTTAATAATTTATTCGATACAGTTAACATTAGTAAAATCGAATTATTATTATAGAGTTTGATTTTGTACATGTTAAAATATTATAAATTATAATTTGTACATGGTGGAGATAGGAAAAGTACTTTTATAAAGTCATTTATGAGATAAATAATCAAAGTAAATGCATATCGGATGGTTACATTTATATCTACTCATTACTGTTAACATTATAGAATAGAAATTATATATTTTTTTTTTTATAAATTACAATTTTTTTTTCTTGACATTTATGATGAATTTTAGCGAAAAAGTAGAACTGATCTGTACCCTAAATTAATCATATATTAATGGTTTTTCTCAATTTATTATAGGTATTTTCGTACTCCGCATCGGTTGAAACCATAATCGAGGCGAACGCGTTACCGGAAGTTGTTCAAATTTACCCCTACAAAATCACATATTTTTCACTATTTCGGCCATAGCTCGAAGAATATCAAATATTAGATATCACAATTTATACCACGATATTATATTTTAATTGTCTATGTAATAAATTTAAAATTATTGAAATCGAATCATTATTGTGGATTTTGATTTTTTACAGTACCTAATAATGTTAAGAATATATTTTTACATGGTGGAGATAGGAAATACATATTATAAACTCGTTAAACCGAATAATTGAAATCTAGTACGTATGATATATATTTATAATAGTTAGTAATCTTATTTTTATAAGTATATCTATTTTATAAAGATATATTTTTTTTGTAAAATTGTAAAATATGATTAATTAATATAAATATAATAATTAATTCAGATTAATATAATGATTTATTCGATAATGTTAATATTATTTTATTAATTAGATAGTATATTAATAATAAAATAAGTAAAATTAACTATATGATACTATTATAAAATAAGTTATTAGAATTTCATATTTTATAAATATATAATTTGTGTTATAAAATTATAAAATTATAAATATAATTATATATATATATTTGTTAATAATAGTTACGCTAATGAATTATTCGATAATATGTATATTAATTTATTATATAGATAGTATAATAATAATAAAATAAGTAAATAATGCTTATATACTATATTTATTATCACGTTGAATGAATATACATATTTATAAATTTATATTTTGTGTTATAAAATTATAAAATTATAAATATATTTATATATATTTATTAATAATAGTTACGTGAATTAATTATTCGATAATATTTATATTATTTTATTATTTAGATAGTATAATAATAATAAAATAAGTAAATAATGCTTATATACTATATTTATTATCACGTTGAATGAATATACATATTTATAAATTTCTAATTTGCGTTATAAAATTATAAAAATATAAATATAATTATATATATTTGTAAATAATAGTTACGCTAATGAATTATTCGTATATATTTATAGTATTTTATTATATAGATAGTATAATAATAATAAAATAAGTAAATAATGCTTATATAATATATTTATTATCACATCGAATGAATATACATATTAATAAATTTATAATTGTTGTTATAAATCTATAAATTTATAATATAATTAAATGTATTAGTTCATAATATTTACACTATTATACTTTTCTATAATATTTAAATTATTTTAGTATCTAGATATTATATTATTATTAAAATAAGTAAAAAATAATGAAATTATATTAATTATACTATAAATTATAAAGTTACAAATATGGAAATCCAATGATTATTATAGATTATCTATGTTTTACATGATACAAATATTATAAATTCAAATTTGTACATGGTGGAGATAGGAAATGTACTTTTTAAAGCCATTTATGTGGCGAATAATCATAGTAAATGCATATCGGATGGCTACATTTATATCTACTCATCACCTTTAACATTATAGAATAGAAATTAGATTTTTTTTTTTTTTTTATAAATTGCAATTTTTTTTCTTGATCATTTGTATGATGAAATTTGGTGAAAAATTGAAACCGATCTGTACCTTAAATTATTCATATATTAACGGTTTTTCTCAAAATATTATAGGTACTTTCGTACTCCGCATCCGTTGAAATTATAATCGAAGCGAACGCATTACCGGAAGTCGGTCAAATTTACCCCTCTAAAATCACGTATTTTTCACTATTTCGGCTGTAGCTCGAAGAATATTAAATATTAGATATCACAATTTACACCACGATATTATATTTTAATTATCTATTTAATAAAGTTAAAATTATTGAAATCTAATCATTATCGTGGATTTTGATTTTTTACATCACCTAATAATTTTAAGAATATATTTTTACATGGCGGAGATAGGAAATAATTATTATAAACTCGTTAAACCGAATAACTGAAATCTAGTATATATGATATATATTAATACTCGTCATAATTGTTATTTTTATAATTATATCTATATATTATCGATTTTTTTACGCGAAACGAATATTATAAATTTAAATTTTGACACGGCGGAGATAGGACATTTTTTTTTATAAACTCGAAATTTAACTTTAACGAAATCTAGTATTATTAGGGTTCGAGTAATATTAGTATCGGGCGAAAAAAATGCGTATATAACGTATTTTATGTCGTCCGTATACGCGATATAAGATCGCCCGTAGAATTTGTACGTTAACGAAAATATTTCGTAATTTTTGTTTTAACGGCGGAGATAGGACATTTTTTTTTATAAACTCGAAATTTAAATTTAACGAAATCTAGTATACTCGGGGTTAGAATAATATTAGTATCGGGCGAAAAAAATTCGGATATAACGTATTTTATGTCGTCCGTATACGCGATATAGAGATTTTTACCTATCTCCGCCATAGAGAATCGAGAGAACAATAGAATGCCTCGATCGATGAATAGAGATTAAATAAATATATAAATATATAAATATACCATATAAAGTGACATTATAATATTATTACTCGTTTACTAATTATATCGTAATTATATCGTAATATTATTACTAATTTAGTATCTATATAGTATAGATTTAATATATCGCGAAAAAAATGCGTATATAACGTATTTTATAACGTCCGTATACGCGCTATAAGAATGGATGTAGAATTTTTACGTTAACGAAAATATTTCGTAATTTTTTTTTTAATGGCGGAGATAGGACATTTTTTTTTATAATCTCGAAATTTAAATTTAACGAAATCTAGTATACTCGGGGTTAGAATAATATTAGTAGGTGGCGAAAAAAATGCGTATATAACGTATTTTATGTCGTCCGTATACGCGATACAAACTTTCTACCCATCTCCGCCATAGAGAATCGAGAGAACAATAGATCCATTTCATCGATGAATAGAGAATATTTAAATATATAAATACATAAATTAGTATATAATTATAAGCGTATAATATATACTACTCGTGTACTAAGAATTTAGTGGATATATACTCATATTAGAGCGGTTTTATTATCTATAGATTATTAAATTAGTATATCGCGAAAAAAGTGTGCCGAGAGAGATTCGCTTCGCTCGTAGAAGGTCGGGTTGGCTCGCTTCGCTCGCCGGTCGTACGAAGACGACGATTAAGCCAAATAATGTATATAGGGACTAGGTGACTTTTTTCCCGCATCAAGGGCTAACGCTCCTTGTAGGAAAACTTTATTACTAAAGCAAATTTATTACTAAAAGTAGTTACTTTATTACTAAAAAGTAAATACTACCAAAAGAAATAAACTTTATTACTAAAAAAAATAAACTTTATTACTAAAAGAACTAAATTTATTCTAAAAAGTAACTACTTTATTACTAAAAGTAACTACTTTATTACTAAAAAGTAACTACTTTATTACTAAAAAGTAACTACTTTATTACTATAATGTAACTACTTTATTACTAAAATTTAACTACTTTATTACTAAAATGTAACTACTTTATTATTACTAAAATGTAACTACTTTATTATTACTAAAATGTAACTACTTTATTATTACTAAAAAGTAACTACTTTATTACTAAAATGTAACTACTTTATTACTAAAATGTAACTACTTTATTACTAAAATTTAACTAATTTATTATTACTAAAAAGTAACTACTTTATTACTAAAATGTAACTACTTTATTACTAAAATGTAACTACTTTATTAATACTAAAAAGTAACTACTTTATTACTAAAATGTAACCACTTTATTACCAAAAGTAACTACTTTATTACTAAAATGTAATTACTTAATTACTAAAATGTAACTACTTTATTATTACCAAAAGTAACTTCTTTATTACTAAAATGTAACTACTTTATTACTAAAATGTAACTACTTTATTATTACTAAAAAGTACCTACTTTATTACTAAAATGTAACTACTTTATTACTAAAATGTAACTACTTTATTACTAAAATGTAACTACTATATTACTAAAAAGTAACTACTTTATTAATAATAAAAAGTAACTACTTTATTTATAAAATGTAACTACTTTATTATTACTAAAAGTAACCTCTTTATTACTAAAAAGTAACTACTTTATTACTAAAAGTAACTACTTTATTACTAAAATGTAATTACTTAATTACTAAAATATAACTACTTTATTATTACTAAAAAGTAACTACTTTATTACTAAAATGTAACTACTTTATTACTAAAATGTAACTTCTTTATTACTAAAATGTAACTACTTTATTATTACTAAAAAGTAAATTCTTTATTACTAAAATGTAACTACTTTATTATTACCAAAAGTAACCTCTTTATTACTAAAAAGTAACTACTTTATTACTAAAAAGTAACTACTTTATTACTAAAAAGAAACTACTTTATTAATACCAAAAGTAACCTCTTTATAACTAAAAAGTAACTACTTTATTACTAAAAAGTAACTACTTTATTTCTAAAATGTAACTACTTTATTACTAAAATGTAACTACTTTATTATTACTAAAAAGTAACTACTTTATTACTAAAATGTAACTACTTTATTACTAAAAAGTAACTACTTTATTACTAAAAAGTAACTACTTTATTACTAAAAGTAAATAATTTATTACTAAAATGTAATTACTTAATTACTAAAATGTAACTACTTTATTATTACCAAAAGTAACCTCTTTATTACTAAAACGTAACTACTTTATTACTAAATATTAATTTATTTAATTTATTGTAAACTTAATAAATGTTAATTAATTTATTATAACCTACAAAAAAACCTGAAAATCTACTTTTATAGGCTCACTCGGGAATTAATGGGGGGTTAATGGGGAAGTAAACTCGGGAAGTAATGCAGCTAAAAAAAACCACCAAAAATTAAAACTTAACCCAACCTAACCACAACCGTGAAAATCTACATTTATAGGCAAACTCGGGAAGTAATGCAGCTAAAAAAAATCTACCAAAATTAAAACTTAACCCAACCCAAACCCAACCCAACCCACCTAAACCCAAACCAAAACCCAAACCCAAACCAAAACCCAAACCCAACCCAAACCAAAACCCAAACCCAACCCAAACCCAAACCCAACCCAAACCCAAATCCAAACCCAAACCCAAACCCGGGAAGTAAACTCGGGAAGTAATGCAGCTAAAAAAAACCACCAAAAATTAAAACTTAACCCAACCTAACCACAACCGTGAAAATCTACTTTTATAGTCAAACTCGGGAAGTAATGCAGTTAAAAAAAACCTACCAACATTAAAACTTAACCCAACCCAACCCACCTAAACCCAAACCCAAACCCAAACCTAAACCAAAACCCAAACCCAACCCAAACCCAAACCAATAATGCAGCTAAAATAAACCACCAAAAATTAAAACTTAACCCAACCTAACCACAACAGTGAAAATATACTTTTATAAGTTCACTCGGGAAGTAATGCAGCTAAAAAAAACCACCAAAAATTAAAACTTAACCCAACCTAAACCCAACCCAAACCCACCTAAACTCAAACCCAAACCCAAACCCAAACCAATAATGCAGCTAAAAAAACCACCAAAAATTAAAACTTAACCCAACCTAACCACAACCGTGAAAATATATTTTTATAGGTTCACTCTGGAAGTAATGCAGCTAAAAAAAACCTCCACAAATTAAAACTTAACCCAACCTAACCACAACCGTGAAAATATACTTTTATAGACTCACTCGGGAAGTAATGCAGCTAAAAAAAACCTCCACAAATTAAAACTTAAACCAATCTAACCACAACCGAGAAAATATGCTTTTATAGGCTCACTCGGGAAGTATTGCAGCTAAAAATCCATCATAACATACTATCAGGTTCCAGCATAACTTACTATCACGTTCCAGCTTAACGTACTATAACGTTCCAGTTGTATATTTGTTATCGAAATAATTTATTACATATAGTAGTCTATATTTATAACACGATAATGTATTTTAATAATTTATTCGATACAGTTAACATTAGTAAAATCGAATTATTATTATAGAGTTTGATTTTGTACATGTTAAAATATTATAAATTATAATTTGTACATGGTGGAGATAGGAAAAGTACTTTTATAAAGTCATTTATGAGATAAATAATCAAAGTAAATGCATATCGGATGGTTACATTTATATCTACTCATTACTGTTAACATTATAGAATAGAAATTATATATTTTTTTTTTTATAAATTACAATTTTTTTTTCTTGACATTTATGATGAATTTTAGCGAAAAAGTAGAACTGATCTGTACCCTAAATTAATCATATATTAATGGTTTTTCTCAATTTATTATAGGTATTTTCGTACTCCGCATCGGTTGAAACCATAATCGAGGCGAACGCGTTACCGGAAGTTGTTCAAATTTACCCCTACAAAATCACATATTTTTCACTATTTCGGCCATAGCTCGAAGAATATCAAATATTAGATATCACAATTTATACCACGATATTATATTTTAATTGTCTATGTAATAAATTTAAAATTATTGAAATCGAATCATTATTGTGGATTTTGATTTTTTACAGTACCTAATAATGTTAAGAATATATTTTTACATGGTGGAGATAGGAAATACATATTATAAACTCGTTAAACCGAATAATTGAAATCTAGTACGTATGATATATATTTATAATAGTTAGTAATCTTATTTTTATAAGTATATCTATTTTATAAAGATATATTTTTTTTGTAAAATTGTAAAATATGATTAATTAATATAAATATAATAATTAATTCAGATTAATATAATGATTTATTCGATAATGTTAATATTATTTTATTAATTAGATAGTATATTAATAATAAAATAAGTAAAATTAACTATATGATACTATTATAAAATAAGTTATTAGAATTTCATATTTTATAAATATATAATTTGTGTTATAAAATTATAAAATTATAAATATAATTATATATATATATTTGTTAATAATAGTTACGCTAATGAATTATTCGATAATATGTATATTAATTTATTATATAGATAGTATAATAATAATAAAATAAGTAAATAATGCTTATATACTATATTTATTATCACGTTGAATGAATATACATATTTATAAATTTATATTTTGTGTTATAAAATTATAAAATTATAAATATATTTATATATATTTATTAATAATAGTTACGTGAATTAATTATTCGATAATATTTATATTATTTTATTATTTAGATAGTATAATAATAATAAAATAAGTAAATAATGCTTATATACTATATTTATTATCACGTTGAATGAATATACATATTTATAAATTTCTAATTTGCGTTATAAAATTATAAAAATATAAATATAATTATATATATTTGTAAATAATAGTTACGCTAATGAATTATTCGTATATATTTATAGTATTTTATTATATAGATAGTATAATAATAATAAAATAAGTAAATAATGCTTATATAATATATTTATTATCACATCGAATGAATATACATATTAATAAATTTATAATTGTTGTTATAAATCTATAAATTTATAATATAATTAAATGTATTAGTTCATAATATTTACACTATTATACTTTTCTATAATATTTAAATTATTTTAGTATCTAGATATTATATTATTATTAAAATAAGTAAAAAATAATGAAATTATATTAATTATACTATAAATTATAAAGTTACAAATATGGAAATCCAATGATTATTATAGATTATCTATGTTTTACATGATACAAATATTATAAATTCAAATTTGTACATGGTGGAGATAGGAAATGTACTTTTTAAAGCCATTTATGTGGCGAATAATCATAGTAAATGCATATCGGATGGCTACATTTATATCTACTCATCACCTTTAACATTATAGAATAGAAATTAGATTTTTTTTTTTTTTTTATAAATTGCAATTTTTTTTCTTGATCATTTGTATGATGAAATTTGGTGAAAAATTGAAACCGATCTGTACCTTAAATTATTCATATATTAACGGTTTTTCTCAAAATATTATAGGTACTTTCGTACTCCGCATCCGTTGAAATTATAATCGAAGCGAACGCATTACCGGAAGTCGGTCAAATTTACCCCTCTAAAATCACGTATTTTTCACTATTTCGGCTGTAGCTCGAAGAATATTAAATATTAGATATCACAATTTACACCACGATATTATATTTTAATTATCTATTTAATAAAGTTAAAATTATTGAAATCTAATCATTATCGTGGATTTTGATTTTTTACATCACCTAATAATTTTAAGAATATATTTTTACATGGCGGAGATAGGAAATAATTATTATAAACTCGTTAAACCGAATAACTGAAATCTAGTATATATGATATATATTAATACTCGTCATAATTGTTATTTTTATAATTATATCTATATATTATCGATTTTTTTACGCGAAACGAATATTATAAATTTAAATTTTGACACGGCGGAGATAGGACATTTTTTTTTATAAACTCGAAATTTAACTTTAACGAAATCTAGTATTATTAGGGTTCGAGTAATATTAGTATCGGGCGAAAAAAATGCGTATATAACGTATTTTATGTCGTCCGTATACGCGATATAAGATCGCCCGTAGAATTTGTACGTTAACGAAAATATTTCGTAATTTTTGTTTTAACGGCGGAGATAGGACATTTTTTTTTATAAACTCGAAATTTAAATTTAACGAAATCTAGTATACTCGGGGTTAGAATAATATTAGTATCGGGCGAAAAAAATTCGGATATAACGTATTTTATGTCGTCCGTATACGCGATATAGAGATTTTTACCTATCTCCGCCATAGAGAATCGAGAGAACAATAGAATGCCTCGATCGATGAATAGAGATTAAATAAATATATAAATATATAAATATACCATATAAAGTGACATTATAATATTATTACTCGTTTACTAATTATATCGTAATTATATCGTAATATTATTACTAATTTAGTATCTATATAGTATAGATTTAATATATCGCGAAAAAAATGCGTATATAACGTATTTTATAACGTCCGTATACGCGCTATAAGAATGGATGTAGAATTTTTACGTTAACGAAAATATTTCGTAATTTTTTTTTTAATGGCGGAGATAGGACATTTTTTTTTATAATCTCGAAATTTAAATTTAACGAAATCTAGTATACTCGGGGTTAGAATAATATTAGTAGGTGGCGAAAAAAATGCGTATATAACGTATTTTATGTCGTCCGTATACGCGATACAAACTTTCTACCCATCTCCGCCATAGAGAATCGAGAGAACAATAGATCCATTTCATCGATGAATAGAGAATATTTAAATATATAAATACATAAATTAGTATATAATTATAAGCGTATAATATATACTACTCGTGTACTAAGAATTTAGTGGATATATACTCATATTAGAGCGGTTTTATTATCTATAGATTATTAAATTAGTATATCGCGAAAAAAGTGTGCCGAGAGAGATTCGCTTCGCTCGTAGAAGGTCGGGTTGGCTCGCTTCGCTCGCCGGTCGTACGAAGACGACGATTAAGCCAAATAATGTATATAGGGACTAGGTGACTTTTTTCCCGCATCAAGGGCTAACGCTCCTTGTAGGAAAACTTTATTACTAAAGCAAATTTATTACTAAAAGTAGTTACTTTATTACTAAAAAGTAAATACTACCAAAAGAAATAAACTTTATTACTAAAAAAAATAAACTTTATTACTAAAAGAACTAAATTTATTCTAAAAAGTAACTACTTTATTACTAAAAGTAACTACTTTATTACTAAAAAGTAACTACTTTATTACTAAAAAGTAACTACTTTATTACTATAATGTAACTACTTTATTACTAAAATTTAACTACTTTATTACTAAAATGTAACTACTTTATTATTACTAAAATGTAACTACTTTATTATTACTAAAATGTAACTACTTTATTATTACTAAAAAGTAACTACTTTATTACTAAAATGTAACTACTTTATTACTAAAATGTAACTACTTTATTACTAAAATTTAACTAATTTATTATTACTAAAAAGTAACTACTTTATTACTAAAATGTAACTACTTTATTACTAAAATGTAACTACTTTATTAATACTAAAAAGTAACTACTTTATTACTAAAATGTAACCACTTTATTACCAAAAGTAACTACTTTATTACTAAAATGTAATTACTTAATTACTAAAATGTAACTACTTTATTATTACCAAAAGTAACTTCTTTATTACTAAAATGTAACTACTTTATTACTAAAATGTAACTACTTTATTATTACTAAAAAGTACCTACTTTATTACTAAAATGTAACTACTTTATTACTAAAATGTAACTACTTTATTACTAAAATGTAACTACTATATTACTAAAAAGTAACTACTTTATTAATAATAAAAAGTAACTACTTTATTTATAAAATGTAACTACTTTATTATTACTAAAAGTAACCTCTTTATTACTAAAAAGTAACTACTTTATTACTAAAAGTAACTACTTTATTACTAAAATGTAATTACTTAATTACTAAAATATAACTACTTTATTATTACTAAAAAGTAACTACTTTATTACTAAAATGTAACTACTTTATTACTAAAATGTAACTTCTTTATTACTAAAATGTAACTACTTTATTATTACTAAAAAGTAAATTCTTTATTACTAAAATGTAACTACTTTATTATTACCAAAAGTAACCTCTTTATTACTAAAAAGTAACTACTTTATTACTAAAAAGTAACTACTTTATTACTAAAAAGAAACTACTTTATTAATACCAAAAGTAACCTCTTTATAACTAAAAAGTAACTACTTTATTACTAAAAAGTAACTACTTTATTTCTAAAATGTAACTACTTTATTACTAAAATGTAACTACTTTATTATTACTAAAAAGTAACTACTTTATTACTAAAATGTAACTACTTTATTACTAAAAAGTAACTACTTTATTACTAAAAAGTAACTACTTTATTACTAAAAGTAAATAATTTATTACTAAAATGTAATTACTTAATTACTAAAATGTAACTACTTTATTATTACCAAAAGTAACCTCTTTATTACTAAAACGTAACTACTTTATTACTAAATATTAATTTATTTAATTTATTGTAAACTTAATAAATGTTAATTAATTTATTATAACCTACAAAAAAACCTGAAAATCTACTTTTATAGGCTCACTCGGGAATTAATGGGGGGTTAATGGGGAAGTAAACTCGGGAAGTAATGCAGCTAAAAAAAACCACCAAAAATTAAAACTTAACCCAACCTAACCACAACCGTGAAAATCTACATTTATAGGCAAACTCGGGAAGTAATGCAGCTAAAAAAAATCTACCAAAATTAAAACTTAACCCAACCCAAACCCAACCCAACCCACCTAAACCCAAACCAAAACCCAAACCCAAACCAAAACCCAAACCCAACCCAAACCAAAACCCAAACCCAACCCAAACCCAAACCCAACCCAAACCCAAATCCAAACCCAAACCCAAACCCGGGAAGTAAACTCGGGAAGTAATGCAGCTAAAAAAAACCACCAAAAATTAAAACTTAACCCAACCTAACCACAACCGTGAAAATCTACTTTTATAGTCAAACTCGGGAAGTAATGCAGTTAAAAAAAACCTACCAACATTAAAACTTAACCCAACCCAACCCACCTAAACCCAAACCCAAACCCAAACCTAAACCAAAACCCAAACCCAACCCAAACCCAAACCAATAATGCAGCTAAAATAAACCACCAAAAATTAAAACTTAACCCAACCTAACCACAACAGTGAAAATATACTTTTATAAGTTCACTCGGGAAGTAATGCAGCTAAAAAAAACCACCAAAAATTAAAACTTAACCCAACCTAAACCCAACCCAAACCCACCTAAACTCAAACCCAAACCCAAACCCAAACCAATAATGCAGCTAAAAAAACCACCAAAAATTAAAACTTAACCCAACCTAACCACAACCGTGAAAATATATTTTTATAGGTTCACTCTGGAAGTAATGCAGCTAAAAAAAACCTCCACAAATTAAAACTTAACCCAACCTAACCACAACCGTGAAAATATACTTTTATAGACTCACTCGGGAAGTAATGCAGCTAAAAAAAACCTCCACAAATTAAAACTTAAACCAATCTAACCACAACCGAGAAAATATGCTTTTATAGGCTCACTCGGGAAGTATTGCAGCTAAAAATCCATCATAACATACTATCAGGTTCCAGCATAACTTACTATCACGTTCCAGCTTAACGTACTATAACGTTCCAGTTGTATATTTGTTATCGAAATAATTTATTACATATAGTAGTCTATATTTATAACACGATAATGTATTTTAATAATTTATTCGATACAGTTAACATTAGTAAAATCGAATTATTATTATAGAGTTTGATTTTGTACATGTTAAAATATTATAAATTATAATTTGTACATGGTGGAGATAGGAAAAGTACTTTTATAAAGTCATTTATGAGATAAATAATCAAAGTAAATGCATATCGGATGGTTACATTTATATCTACTCATTACTGTTAACATTATAGAATAGAAATTATATATTTTTTTTTTTATAAATTACAATTTTTTTTTCTTGACATTTATGATGAATTTTAGCGAAAAAGTAGAACTGATCTGTACCCTAAATTAATCATATATTAATGGTTTTTCTCAATTTATTATAGGTATTTTCGTACTCCGCATCGGTTGAAACCATAATCGAGGCGAACGCGTTACCGGAAGTTGTTCAAATTTACCCCTACAAAATCACATATTTTTCACTATTTCGGCCATAGCTCGAAGAATATCAAATATTAGATATCACAATTTATACCACGATATTATATTTTAATTGTCTATGTAATAAATTTAAAATTATTGAAATCGAATCATTATTGTGGATTTTGATTTTTTACAGTACCTAATAATGTTAAGAATATATTTTTACATGGTGGAGATAGGAAATACATATTATAAACTCGTTAAACCGAATAATTGAAATCTAGTACGTATGATATATATTTATAATAGTTAGTAATCTTATTTTTATAAGTATATCTATTTTATAAAGATATATTTTTTTTGTAAAATTGTAAAATATGATTAATTAATATAAATATAATAATTAATTCAGATTAATATAATGATTTATTCGATAATGTTAATATTATTTTATTAATTAGATAGTATATTAATAATAAAATAAGTAAAATTAACTATATGATACTATTATAAAATAAGTTATTAGAATTTCATATTTTATAAATATATAATTTGTGTTATAAAATTATAAAATTATAAATATAATTATATATATATATTTGTTAATAATAGTTACGCTAATGAATTATTCGATAATATGTATATTAATTTATTATATAGATAGTATAATAATAATAAAATAAGTAAATAATGCTTATATACTATATTTATTATCACGTTGAATGAATATACATATTTATAAATTTATATTTTGTGTTATAAAATTATAAAATTATAAATATATTTATATATATTTATTAATAATAGTTACGTGAATTAATTATTCGATAATATTTATATTATTTTATTATTTAGATAGTATAATAATAATAAAATAAGTAAATAATGCTTATATACTATATTTATTATCACGTTGAATGAATATACATATTTATAAATTTCTAATTTGCGTTATAAAATTATAAAAATATAAATATAATTATATATATTTGTAAATAATAGTTACGCTAATGAATTATTCGTATATATTTATAGTATTTTATTATATAGATAGTATAATAATAATAAAATAAGTAAATAATGCTTATATAATATATTTATTATCACATCGAATGAATATACATATTAATAAATTTATAATTGTTGTTATAAATCTATAAATTTATAATATAATTAAATGTATTAGTTCATAATATTTACACTATTATACTTTTCTATAATATTTAAATTATTTTAGTATCTAGATATTATATTATTATTAAAATAAGTAAA
Organism: Osedax fenrisi; assembly: GCA_964019155.1. Lineage (NCBI taxonomy): Eukaryota > Metazoa > Annelida > Polychaeta > Sabellida > Siboglinidae > Osedax > Osedax fenrisi. The sequence goes on from OZ025242.1 coordinate 16,764,608, forward strand.
AAATAATGAAATTATATTAATTATACTATAAATTATAAAGTTACAAATATGGAAATCCAATGATTATTATAGATTATCTATGTTTTACATGATACAAATATTATAAATTCAAATTTGTACATGGTGGAGATAGGAAATGTACTTTTTAAAGCCATTTATGTGGCGAATAATCATAGTAAATGCATATCGGATGGCTACATTTATATCTACTCATCACCTTTAACATTATAGAATAGAAATTAGATTTTTTTTTTTTTTTTATAAATTGCAATTTTTTTTCTTGATCATTTGTATGATGAAATTTGGTGAAAAATTGAAACCGATCTGTACCTTAAATTATTCATATATTAACGGTTTTTCTCAAAATATTATAGGTACTTTCGTACTCCGCATCCGTTGAAATTATAATCGAAGCGAACGCATTACCGGAAGTCGGTCAAATTTACCCCTCTAAAATCACGTATTTTTCACTATTTCGGCTGTAGCTCGAAGAATATTAAATATTAGATATCACAATTTACACCACGATATTATATTTTAATTATCTATTTAATAAAGTTAAAATTATTGAAATCTAATCATTATCGTGGATTTTGATTTTTTACATCACCTAATAATTTTAAGAATATATTTTTACATGGCGGAGATAGGAAATAATTATTATAAACTCGTTAAACCGAATAACTGAAATCTAGTACGTACGATATATATTAATACTCGTCATAAATATTATTTGTATAATTATATCTATATATTATAGATTTTTTTACGCGATACGAATATTATAAATTTAAATTTTTACACGGTAGAGATAGGAAAAAAAATTTATAATCTCGAAATTTAACTTTAACGAAATCTAGTATTATTAAAGTTGAAGTATTATTAGTATCTGGCGAAAAAATTGCGTATATAACGTATTTTATGTCGTCCGTATACGCGATATAAGATCGCCCGTAGAATTTTTACAGTAACGAAAATATTTCGTAAATTTTTTTTTAACGGCTGAGATAGGACATTTTTTTTTATAAACTCGAAATTTAAATTTAACGAAATCTAGTATCGTAGGGGTTCGAGTAATATTAGTAACTGGTGAAATTTTTTCGTATATAACGTATTTTATGTCGTCCGTATACGCGATATAGAGATTTTTACCTATCTCCGCCATAGAGAATCGAGAGAACAATAGAATGCCTCGATCGATGAATAGAGATTAAATAAATATATAAATATATAAATATACTATATAAAGTGACATTATAATAATATTACTCGTCTACTAAGTATATAGTAATTATATAATAATATTTTAATTAATTTATTATCTATATTGTATAGATTTAATATATCGCGAAAAAAATGCGTATATAACGTAGTTTATAACGTCCGTATACGCGCTATAAGAATGGATGTAGAATTTTTACGTTAAGGAAAATATTTCGTAATTTTTTTTTTAATGGCGGAGATAGGACATTTTTTTTTATAAACTCGAAATTTAAATTTAACGAAATCTAGTATACTCGGGGTTAGAATAATATTAGTAGGTGGCGAAAAAAATGCGTATATAACGTATTTTATGTCGTCCGTATACGCGATACAAACTTTCTACCCATCTCCGCCATAGAGAATCGAGAGAACAATAGATCCATTTCATCGATGAATAGAATATTTCGAAATATATAACTACGTAAAAGTAGTATATAATTATAAGCGAATAATATATACTACTCGTGTACTAAGAATTTAGTGGATATTTACTCATATTTTCAACGATGTATTATCTAGAGATTATTAAGTTAGTATATCGCGAAAAATTTGTGCCGAGCGAGATTCGCTTCGCTCGTAGAAGGTCGGGTTGGCTCGCTTCGCTCGCCAATTGTACGACGAAGACGACGATTAAGCCAAATAATGTATATAGGGATAAACTATTTCTTATTCCTATTATACAGACGATATATATTGATACAAAATAATTAATAATTATTTTTTTAAATATAGTTTATTTCATGTATATATAGGATATACTTTTTAGATATATCCATTTTTTAAAATGAGATTTCTATAGAAATTGTCTCCCATCACTTATTTATAATTATATTAATAAAAATATAAGTTTATTACTTTAATATACTGTTTATATATATTTAGAGACATTATTAGAATAACTATAATAGCTTTTTCTACTCATTAAATAAATTAATATTTACCTGTGTATCATAACATAATCATTCTGAGTAAAAATGCATCTAAAGTAAAAAAAAAAGTAAAAAATTAAAATAATTATCAAATTAATATAAAAACTAATATACACGATAATAATATCAAATAAAACTTATATATAAAACTAATTCTATACAAACTAATGTACGCAGTAATATAATTAATAGCAATTATAATTAATTATTAAATATAGTTTCAATTAAATATAATATCTGATAAATTCATTATTTTGATTTTTAAAACTATAGAATATAAATCTCGAACTTTAATTTTCTCGTAAAAATATTCCCGACCCTCTTATGATCTATATTGATAAGCGCTGTTTCGTGGCTACTTATGCGCCTAATTATGATGTTATACCATTCTCCCCCGACAGTAGCCGCCATTATACCGATGTTACCGTTGACAACATCAACAACACCCTTCTCTCTAGAGTCTTTGTAGCTTAACTATCGTAACATTGCAGCACATACATGCACTCCCTATATGGCGTATAGTTTCTAATTAATTTATTAATGTCAACACCCTTCGAGGGTGGTTTATCCACAAAGATTGTAAAACTACACAATATATATTACATATACATAATAGAGGACGTTAAGGAGGACATTAATGTGGTGTTAAATAATCCAGGTGACTTCATCGAAATATTCGAAATTCACTTATAAATCAGATTTAATATTTGTATAGCGTAATCGAGCATATCGCTAACATGATCCCCGCCCATCCCCCCACTGCCCCTACCCCACCTTACCCCCGCCTAATTCCTAACCGATTTTCCCGCTCTACCCCACCTACCTTCACCTAACCCCTAACCAACCCCACCCCACCACCCCAGTCCACCGAGACGGAGATCCTATCCAACGTGTACGGTACCCCTCGCTACATGCACTTCCTGTCCTCCATCGGTCACCTGATGAAGCTCACGCACTGCGACCAGACGAACACCTTCTTGGGTGGTCTCAGCAATGACGGGGATGACGGGGACTACACTTACGCCTGGCACGACGAGTTCATTCAAGGTCAACGTTTAGAGGGCGTTCGATGTGTGTGTGTGTGTATATACGCCTGGCACGGTGTGTGTGTGTGTGTGTGTGTGTGGTTAGGTAGTGTGTATGGTATATGGGTAGTGTAATGTATATAGATGACTGAATGAATTTATTTACCGAATATTGGCTATAATAATCGGAGAGATACCCAGAAGCTATGTTTAGCTTATACTAAGGATACCCTTAATAATAATAATAATAATACAATAGCGTGTGATATACACGATACATAGGTAATGTACTCGGATAGTGGATTTTCTATTGCTAGGAACAAAACATCCGATTAAAATCTGACCTAGACTACTTAGCTGCTTAACTACATCATCTATCGTATTTATTGTACGTGTATAATATTGATAATTATCGCTTTTATTCCTTATTTAGACATTCTAAATTCACCACGTTATTCGATTTATTCTCTCGTTGAAGAATAATTCTATAAAATTAATAATTAAAAATTAAATCCTTCGTTATTTAAAATGGCATATTTTACTAAACAAATAATGATAACTAATAGATTTGAATGTCTGTTAAACTCTCTGATATCTAGTTTTATTTATAGAATTCTCTTTGATAGTAGCGACAATATGAGTACTAGACATACACCATAGATATAGACTATAGACATATACTATAATAGTTTAAATTATAACTCTATATGATGATCTGAAGTGATGTATATGAATATGAGTTTGAAAAAGAGAATAATAAAAGTGAGTAATACTTTCAATACAAATGACTCACTTATATGTTATTATTATTGTTATTATTATTATAGATATATTAAGGGGATCCCGCACATAACACGCAATTTGCCAATTTAGTGTATAAATAGATAGGAAAAATGTAGGTCCACTAAAAAAAATAGAACTGATATTCTATTCTTTCAATTGATCTAATTTTTTTTGTACGGTATTATAACATATACATGCATAGGAAAATAGATAGTTATTTTTAATATTATTATATATTATATATATCTAAATTAAAAATTAGCAATACTAAAATGATGATATTTCTATAGAAATTATCATTTTATACAATAAATTCTATACATTTTATAAATTATCTCTCTATTTTACTATTCACATAATTAAATTCTATATAAAGCAAAAAAAATGAATATTATAATTATAATAGTTTTTATGTTCTATATTTTTGAATGCACATACTTAGCTCGAAATAATTATTCTGAGAAAACAGCGTTTGAAGTTTGACAGCATAACAATGTAATGTTGAATAGCATATAATAGCATTATCTTATCGTGAAAAAACACATTTTTATGCAATTTCCAGACTGAATTCATGTCTATTTTTTTTACAGATACTAAAAAACACTACAATAAGTATTATTATGTAATAAAAAAATATGAAAAAAAATAAATTATCATCACTTTAATATGCGGGATTCCCTTAATACTAAATGTAATGATAGTATAGATAGTTTATAGTATGGATAGATAATGTATAACTTATAGATTATTATTATTATTATTAGATTGTTATTGATATATGACTTATTATCATAGAAGTCTAGCAATCCACTAAATATAACGGGTTACGATCAAAAAGGACGAGTTGAGGTGCAAAGGTTAAATTTTAGTGTGAAATAAATCTATATAGGCTCATTTTGGGATGTAATGCAGCTAAAAAAAAAACGGGACTAAACTAAACCAAATAACCCACAAATACCAATACAATATATACATATATACTATTAACTCGTATTTCAAATGTAACCTCTAACCCCCAAGTCGTCCTTTTCGATCGTCTCCCAATATAACGACGTATGTGCCCTGTGTTTGCAGTGATATTTCACATCTGTACGATGATGCCGAACAAAGACAGTAAATACGTGGAGAAGAAGAAACACATCGGCAATAATTACGTCACCATTGTCTACAACAACGGCGAAGCGCCCTACGAAATGGGTATCATAAAGGTAGGTTCCTCCTCCATCTATTGTCGAGTTATCGTCGATATTACGTAGTACTATTCTAGATATTACTAAAACTTATTATAACTTATTATCTAAACATACTACTAAAACTATTGAATAGTTACTATTCATATTATATATATATATATATTTGTACGGAATGTGTTTTTTTCATAATTTATACGATATAATGTAAATAGTGTGAAATATTCTCATTTGATAAAGCGCAGTGTTTTTATATATTGAGATAATATTATTGATATTTTTAGTTAATTAATTTGCTTATTATTGATTTTCTTTTATATCCATTTTATTTTTAAATTTATATACATTAAAATGGTAAGTTAATAAATTTGTATCAAAAATTATCTAAAATTAACTAAATTATATATATATGTGATTTGTGATACATATGTAATACAATATATATGATATCAATTACTTTGTAAAATATCAAATATATATATTAATTTAACATTAATAATATTATATTCCGTATGGTTAAATAGGATTCAATAGAGTTATATTATTATACATTTGTTTTTAATTATTTTATAATAATATTATAAATATATTATATTATACAATGTATAGTATTAACAAATATATATATACCTTTATAATACATATATATAAACGCATATAATTTTATATAATAATTATTCTAGTACTATAAGGTAAATATAATTATTTATCTAAATATATCTAAAAAAAACAAATAAACCAAATAAAACAATGATTTTTTAATAAAACTTACCAACTATGATTTATATTAATCAATATAATAAGTAGATATTATAAATTGATAGTTATATTAATAATGTACGATTAATTACCACGTAAATATATACGATTAATTTATTTTTAAACACCCATTTCGTTTTCAAAAAATTCTACGTTTACCGTTTTCTTTTCGTCTTCGCTTCATCACCGAAACACGTACCGTTACGCATCGTATCCTATCGGTAATAGCCTACATTACCACCTCAGTCGCAGTTCAACTACGTGAACATCGTCATAGAACCGCTGGACTACTGCACCAACCGAGTATGCATACAAGCCTTGGACGAGATCGTCGACACGTTAGCCATGCCCGACTGTCAGATCATCTCCGACTCGAACCTGTCGTTCATCGTGCGTCAGATGGCCATACACGCTAATGTTAGTGTCGTGTCCTTACCGTGTGACACTAATGCCTATGTCCTTACCTTGTGACACTAATGCTGTGTCCTTACCTTGTGACACTAATGCTGTGTCCTTACCTTGTGACACTTATGTTAGTGTCGTGTCGTTACCGTGTGACACTAATGCCTATGTCCTTACCTTGTGACACTAATGTTAGTGTGACACTAATGCCTTTGTCCTTACCGTGTGACACTAATGCCTATGTCCTTACCTTGTGACACTAATGCTGTGTCCTTACCTTGTGACACTAATGCTGTGTCCTTACCTTGTGACACTTATGTTAGTATCGTGTCATTACCGTGTGACACTAATGCCTATGTCCTTACCTTGTGACACTAATGCTGTGTCCTTACCGTGTGACACTAATGCCTATGTCCTTACCTTGTGACACTTATGTTAGTGTCGTGTCGTTACCGTGTGACACTAATGCCTATGTCCTTACCTTGTGACACTAATGTTATTGTGACACTAATGCCTGTGTACTTACCTTGTGACACTAATGCTGTGTCCTTACCTTGTGACACTTATGTTAGTGTCGTGTCGTTACCGTGTGACACTAATGCCTATGTCCTTACCTTGTGACACTAATGCTGTGTCCTAACCGTGTGACACTAATGCCTATGTCCTTACCTTGTGACACTTATGTTAGTGTCGTGTCCTTACCGTGTGACACTAATGCCTATGTCCTTACCTTGTGACACTAATGTTAGTGTGACACTAATGCTGTGTCCTTACCGTGTGACACTAATGCCTATGTCCTTACCTTGTGACACTTATGTTAGTGTCGTGTCGTTACCGTGTGACACTAATGCCTATGTCCTTACCTTGTGACACTAATGTTAGTGTGACACTAATGCTGTGTCCTTACCGTGTGACACTAATGCCTATGTCCTTACCTTGTGACACTAATGTTAGTGTGACACTAATGCATGTGTCCTTACCGTGTGATATGCACGTTATTAAGCTGGAATGGGTTTCTGTACAGCCACCCTTCGAATATTCGTGCTTTTGTATAGATCGAATATATAAGATATGTTCGAATATTCACACAAATACACGGTTGTTTATAGCGTTAGTTGTTAGTGGATTAACCATGCACTGTTATAGAGAGAGATAGCGTTTAGTTCTCAAATATTGTAGATAATAGTCAGAAGGATATCAACAAGCTATAAATTAGCTTATATTAAGAATATCCATAGTATATAAAATAATAAGAACTTAATACAAATTATCAATATTGGATATATATATTATAATATATATATATATAATATTAAATTCTATTCCGTTAACCTATACAGTATTTATTAAATATACATATCTAAATTTAACGTCAACCCGACGCGCGTACAATAACTCCACCCCTCCCCAGTTGGCCTGCACGATCCTCCACAAGCAGAAGCAGGACAGTACCCTGTTCGCGTCCAATTGGCTGGAACGGCTGCGCCTGCTCAAGCGAATACACCAGAAGGTGAAAACCAACGCGGAAGTCGGCGGCCAATCGGATAGTCAGACGAACCGATCGCGACCGACCAATCACGACGCTTCGTTACTGAGCAACACCGTCGATTTCACGGACTACACGTGATCTACTTGATAATTAACTTTTGATAAATCAGAGCCATCGTTTTACATTATATATATATATATATATATATATATATACTTAATAATTATATATGTATATATGCGCATGTGATTATTTATTTACAATTAACGTACCTGCGCGGTATATTTTCCGTCGATCCTAATTATATTTGGTGATTATTCTACGTGTATCATAACGCTTATGTTAATATTATTCCTTATGATTCATCCAATGAACAAGTATTATACGAATATCTAGTTATGTGTTTCCACATACCACAACGTTACGTTTACCAGCCAGTTATATATATATATATGTGTGTATATCGTAATATATTTACTGTTAATCAATTTACTTTATTGAATTATATTAAATCGATGATCGTTAATAATATATTTGAAACGTTAATAAATCAACAAACACTTATTTACAAGATAAACAGCCGCTATTCTAACACTCTACAAATTGAAATTGATTGCTAATTTTCATATAAAAAGATTCGTCCATTCGTAAAACGATACAATTAATAAATTTAAAACACTTCACTTTTATAAATCCTAACACGACGATAATATTCGCGGGTGTTCCACCCCGCGCGCCTCATTCGTCGGGGTTCTGTCTGACCTCCAAGTTATCCGGAGAAGTGGAACTGAACGCGCGATTGCTGTGGATCTGAGACTCTCGTCGCGACGGCCTCGTCTCCGCGAAGTCTGTGATGGAGCTGCGTCTGATCGGGAATATCCTGCCGCTGAACACCGAGTGCGAGCGCTGATTAGGCACCCCGAGACGATGTACCCCCGAAGCGGCTTGCCTGGCCGCCAACTGCGATCGCGGGGTGACAGTATTAGGGTACGATATCAATAGCGCCGACAGTTGTGTACACATTTCTAGACATAGACAGTTGCGCACTTATGTATGTATTTATAAATTCGTAATCGAATCGTAAATATTTTCGATCAGATTTTAAAGTGGTACGTGATAATCTATTTTTAGATTTTACGCTAGATTATTGTTAGCATGACTAATAGCGTATACCTGAATATAGTATTTAGTGGGTGTGAGTTATAGATCGGCGTAGAGCTTGATTGGATGATTATCGCGCAACCTCGAATGTAAAAATATCGTCGTAGTAGTTATTATCTGACCTTGAGTTGTTCTTCTTCCAATTTCTCTCTTTCCGTAGCTTCAGTGATGGCCTCTATAGCAGCCAACGCGTCCTGTAAATAGTTCACGTCACAGTGGGTATAGGTTTGTGATTATAATACGAGTATTAATACAGTTATAATACTAATATGATCTTAAAAGTAGTCGATAATTTAAAGCATATTAATCAAGTGTATTAGGATAATGATTTTACCGAATTAAAGTTAATTGCTTATAAATTTATTTATACATATTTACGAATTCAATAAATTTTATAAATCGGCGTATACTTTTAGACTAGATCTATGATATTTCTCTATAGGTATTGCCATACACTCTATCCACTTCTGACCATATGTAGTGTACTAGAGAACAAGTGAATACGATACATTAGTAGTAGTGAATATAGTAGAAGACTACACATTAGTAGTAGTAGTGGTGGTGGTGACCTCGATACTGGGTTTCTTTCCATCTGGGGTCAGACCGTGCATGACGTAGTCAGCTCCTAGTTCTTCTTCGAGCAGTGTAACACGTAAACCTGTTGTATTAGGGAAGGTAGGCGCTTACTAATAATATGACAGTTTTATCTAAATTTTGTTCTTTTGATACGTATAAAATATAAAATATCTTCTTGCTTTGCGTTTTTACGTAAAATATAATTCCCCGAATGAACTTTTTAAAAATATTAAAAAAAATTTTTTTTTTAAATTTAAATTTAATTAGAAAAATAATAGAAATAGAGGTAGGCATACTTATAGGGCTGTATATAAGGTGTTTAAATGGGTTTCGCCGTAGAAAGCATACACCCCTACGCCGTAGTGGCTCCCCCTACGCTGACTAACCGACGGTGATGTCGATGAGCTTCAAGAACAGGTATGACGTAACCACAGACCACAGGGTTATGATGACAACGCCTAGAGTCTGGATGCCCATCATGTACCAGGTACCACCCTACGTGTGGGGCAAGTGTGTGTGTGTGTCGGTGCCTTTAAGGGTATTTTGTGGGCCCTACTTTTGAATTAGTGCCCTAACAAAAATCGGATTTATTCATAATCCTACTTAGTTATTATAAATCACGAGATTTATTTTATTAGATCGTTTTTTACATGAAATTGATATCATAATAATTATTTTTGTAATTTGCTCCCCGCTTTAAAATCTTTAAACAAGACACTGCTATGTAAGCATAGGAAACACTCCGCAGTGACAGAGGTTACCTATGCTGCATGTGTAGGCGAATGTCACGTAAACATGACATGTTAATAACGTGAAATGTTGCTAGTTTATTATGCACCGTATACTGAAAAATACCTTAAATTATATAGTATTGATAATGATGATGATGATAATGAGTGTGGTGATAATGATGATGATGATGATGATAATGATGACAATGATTTTATTTTAACATTACATTAATTACAAAATTATTATAGTGTGACAATAAAATAATAAATAAAAGTAATAATTAGTACGGACAAGTGGTGAAAGTAAATATATGTGAAGTTCAGATATCGTGAACGATGAGGAGGTACTTCTTTAGTTTGTGTTTGAAGGTAGTATACCTATGACTATATTCTATGTGTTTTAGGTTGATTGACGGAGGGAGTTGATTTCAGATGAGGTTAGTGCGACTAATGTTAATGGTATTATATCTACATTAATATCACTCGATAATGTACATTAATTACTCGCTATATTCGTATCGGCTTATTGATGAATATACCATGATGTCGACATTCGCGTACTCGCGCAGCGTAACGTGTGTTCTCTGATGCGCGAATAGTATGCTTCGTTACGCACAGGGGTATTGCAGGAATTCGCAAATTCGAGAATAAATGTATTTATATAATTATAAATTAAAAAATACTACATTCGATATCGAATTTTATAAAACAATCCTTTAGACTGGAGCGGGGGTCTCGTTACTTTTACAACCTCTCCCCCAGCCGCAAATATGAGACCCACTTAAGGCGAATATTCATGAATAATCGCATTTTTATGGATCAAACGAGTTAGATGTTCGCGATATGCGGATGAAGTGCAGTTCGTGTCGAGTCGACTGTAAAGAGCGCAGCAGACGACCAGATCGAAGCTAGACTAACGTGCAATAGGCCTTGGTGTTTGTGAGCTATACCGAGCTCTTTGTGCGCCGGGTTGTAGCGTAGAAACAAGCCGACCGAGATCAGGCCCCACATCGACGTGAAGCCGTGAACGCCCACGCAACCTGTCAATCATGCCTCATTACGTTATCAATAGGTGACGGGCCGCTAGGGGCACTGCAATAGGGGGGACGGGACGGGGGGATATGTCCCCACCCCCACTTTAAAATCTAGGGGGACCTCCTATGTATTGGTCTCCCCCCACTCTCCCTCACCACACAATTTATTTTGATTGGTTGGTCCCCTACATACACATCATCGTTCCAGCCCCTACGGACCGCCCATTATAGATGTGTATGTGTCACTCACATGAAGGAGATGAGAGAACCGAGTTATATTCTCAACGGTGATTATACTTTACTTATTTATATTCAAATCAAATAGTATATATGGTTATGTATATTGGTAATATATATTAAAAATTCAAATATATCTGAATTAAAATCACAAGTTACATAAACAAGATATACACTGATCAATACAATTATATTTATTATTATTACGAAATATGTTAAGTAAGATTATATAGTAGAGAATATTAGAAAATATGTAGAAAGTGTGGAGCTCGATTTCGCCCTATCTCCCTTCTGCGCTATCACTAACCCATCACTAATCGATACCTTCACCCCCGCCGCCACGCTCACTACTAGATCACGTGACACTACGAAGACACGCCCCCCTAGCGATTACATAACAGGCTAACCTACGGGGTCGTCTATCTTCAGCCTGTCGAGAACCTCGCAGCCTGTCAGCGCAATGGCGGCGCCCACGCAACCTATGACGAAGCCTTCCCACGGTTCAGCGACGGCACATATAGCTGCGCGGGGTGGAGAGGGTGGAGAGCGCGTTAGACTATTGTCACACGCGCATGCGCTAACATAGGAACACTAACGATAATATTATGATGAGTCATAGTTTTGTAAGCGTTATACTATATTTAGGAAATAATGATATCATGAGTATGGAGATTATACAAGTAAATGTTTCTTCGTAAATACGAGGTACAATGTACACTGTGTACATTGTACAGGTTAGTAAATCCTGTATGTACGGTGTACAATGTACATGCCATAGTACTAAGCATCGAGCTATAGCTCTATAGAGAGAATCTCTCTGTGTGTGTGTGTGTGTATGTGTGTACGAATGTGTGTATGTATGTGTGTATGTATGTGTGTAGGTATGTGTGTATGTATGTGTGTAGGTATGTGTGTATGTATGTGTGTATGTATGTGTGTAGGTATGTGTGTATGTATGTGTGTATGTATGTGTGTAGGTATGTGTGTAGGTATGTGTGTATGTATGTGTGTAGGTATGTGTGTAGGTATGTGTGTATGTATGTGTGTAGGTATGTGTGTATGTATGTGTGTATGTATGTGTGTATGTATGTGTGTAGGTATGTGTGTAGGTATGTGTGTATGTATGTGTGTATGTTGTTGTTGTTGTTGTTTAAGTATTTATTATAAGCACATCATTAATAATTATAATTCTATAATGTGTATCTAACAATATATATCACATATAGATAAAAATAGCGAATGTATACATTATATATATATAATATTATATATATATATATAATTCGCACGATAATATTATGAATAAACGAATATCAATGTTTGTCGATAAGAAATTTTTTTAATTTCTTTTTAAAGATATTAATTGATATATTTTGATTTCTAAGTTGCGGGGGTAGTTTATTCCATCTAATTGTTGATGAAGAGCTGAATTTTCTTCTTTCGTATTTGATGCAATGGGTAATAGGTTGGTGTAGTATAGTGGAATTGTTATTACGTAAAAGTCTAGTGTTTGGTTTATGTTTTATTTTGTTTCGTAAATTATAGGGTAAGTTATAAGTAATAGTCTTTTTAAGTATTGTAAGTATTTTGTAGTTGATAGAGTCTTCAGTGTTTAGCCAGTTAAGTTTTTTACGTAAGTCAGTAATGCTAGTTGTATAGTCAGTCTTCTGTAGTCGGTATATATTTCTAATTGAGCGGTTAATTATTTTGTCTAGTTTGTCTATTTTCAGTTTTTCAGTTCCTGTGAATAGTGAGTTGCAGTATTGTAGTCTTGAAAGTATGAGAGTCTGAGTCAGTAGTTTTGTAGTATTTCTATTTAAGTATGGTCGTATTTTTTTAATATTGAATAGCTGTGCAGTCGTAGATTGAGTAAGTAAGCTGTAATGTTTATCTAGATTAAGTTTATTATTGAAGTTGACGCCTAAGTATTTAACAGAATTGGTGGGAATGATTTTGTGTTGATTAATAATAATGTCAGGGAAGTAAGTATTTGGGTCATTAGTTATATTTAATAGTTCAGTTTTATTGTGGTTTAGTAGTAGGTTATTATTTGTTAGCCAGTTTTGTAGTTCATTTAAACAGTCTTGTAGTTGGGTAGAGTTTGTTATCATTGCGTGTAGTTCTATGTCGTCTGCGTATAAGTTGTAAGTAATAGATGGATAACGTTTCATAATTGTTTGTAATGGAATAAGATATATAGAGAAGAGAATTGGGGAAAGTATTGAACCTTGAGGAACACCGTGATCGATGGTATATGATTTAGAGTAATTATTTCTTATTTTAATGGAATAATTTCTATCTTTAATAAAATTAGAAAACCATTCCATAGTTACATCTTGAATTCCTATGTTTCTAAGTCTTTCTAGCAGTATGTCATGTCTAAGGGTGTCGAATGCAGAGGATAAGTCAAGTAGTATGGTGTGTGTGTGTGTGTGTGTGTGTGTGTGTGTGTGTATGTGTGTGTGTGTGTGTGTGTGTGTGTGTGTGTGTGTGTGTGTGTGTGTGTGTGTGTGTGTGTGTGTGTGTGTGTGTGTGTGTGTGTGTGTGTGTGTGTGTGTGTGTGTGTGTGTGTGATATATAATATAGGTAGTGTATATCCGAAGCTAATCTCAGATATGAACTACTTCTACAGATGATTATTACATAAGTAAGCATTTCGAATTGGCGAACCTGTTACTGACACCAAAGATCCCAGAATTCCATTAATTAAATAGCAGACGTCAATTTTCTTATTCAGGAACACGTAACTTAAGATCGTTGATTATTGATTAATTAATATTATATTAAAGTCACTTATAAGTTAGATATACGAATGTGACTATAATATAATTCATGTGTAGGTTATACATAGTACTTGTGTATATCCGGGTGTATATATTATAGACTATATTACTTATAGATTATATTATCTATAATCGTAAAGTTACGTTATCTACAAATACCTATATATATAATATATATATCCCGATATATCCTATATATTCGTAAATATATATATATATATATATATATATATATATACAGTCAACTCTCGGTAAGTCGGACTACGGATAAGTTGGACTTCTCGATAAGTCGGACACATTTAGTTGGTTTTGTTGGATTTGTATCTTGTTCCATGTTCAATTTATCGGATAAGTCGGATAAGTTTGATTGGATAAGTCAGACTTCTCTATAAGTCGGACACATATTATTATCATTTTTATGATTTCTATACTGGATAAGTCGGAATTTTTATAAATTGTTAGAATGTTTACTTTAAATAATGTATATTATAATTTTAGTAAGTGATATTATTGAATACAACATGTTATGTTGTTGATTGTTGCATAATTCCACATTCCACATAACCCTTTAACTCACGCTCGCATCTCATGTCTTATTTGCATGATATTCTGAATCTTGGATAAGTCGGACATCTCGCTAAGTCGGACACTTTTCCCGGTCCCTTGTGTGTCCGACTTATCGGGAGTTGACTGTATTCATTTTTTTTTAATATATGATAGTAGTCCTAAAATCTAAGTAGATATGTACACCTAATCGTGTTTGAATTAACTCTATAGGAAATACATTATTATACTCGATATATCAAAATAAAATTAAATAAGAGTAAAGTTTACTTAATTTACTTAACGATCTATTTCTTCTAGTCCCTTTAGACACTTTGTCACTTTAAGTCCCTTCTGTATGCCTAATTACCTTTAGATGTTTTTAATTCTACTCAATAACATTATAAAATATCATTCCCGTTGAAATGTGTTTCCCAGAAATAAAAGTATATATATATATTACTAGAGTTATCGAAATATGACCCATTACATAATACAACGATGTTACATAACAATAACCTGGCGATGATGGCTACCATACCTCCACCGGTGGCTGCATTAGTTGTGGAAACAGCGGATCTGACGTCATCGGGTGAGTTACAAACATATCACGTGCGTCGTATTATACCACGTGTTACGTTATAACACGTGTTACGTAATGTATTACATAGTGCGGAATAATTAATATACATATTACTCATTAATAAAATATGTTTATATCATTTATAATTGGTCTTCTGTATGTATATGTTTAAATATATATATGTATATATATATATATATATATATATATATATATAAACCTATATGTTTAAACTAAGTTTTAACTAACCTACATTTCAATGTACACTATATTATACAGTTTAACATGCAATCTAGTGTTATAGAGTTTCTATACACTGTATAACTCGTACTGTTAACGAGGACATAACTAGGACATACTAATGCGCACTATATCTTCAAACTAACTTGGCGGCACTCTTCCATCTGTTGGAAGACACGCCCAGCGTACTACCGCAGTTAAATCCTAACCACCCCCACCTGTCAATCACGTTCACACATAATTAATACATAATAAAATAGGCTAAAAGAGTCTAAAAGATATGGTGTTTCGGTTATAAATGTACGGGTATACCCACACAGCTAACAGTGATAGCCTCATAATAGTAGCGTAACATCATATTAAATAGCCTCACATATTTACATTATGCTATTATGCTGCTATTATTTTGCCATTAAATGTCTATTATGCTGCTATTAATTGTTCATGCTATTATACTGCTATTAATTGTTCATGCTATTATGCTGCTGTTATGTTGCTATTAATATTAGAGTATACATTCACCCTTATATATAAGGTATACTTGAATACATCACGTGATTTCATAGCGATATATTCGTATACCGACCACAGCATGAACGTTCCGAGCAGGGCATTGGTAGGACTGGCCATAGGAGTCGGAACACGTGACTTATTGTAACGTCCGAACCGAGGTCCCAGCATCCAGGCCGCCACTAGTCCGGTAGCCCCGCCCACAAGATGGACGGGCCCATCACCCGCTATGTCCACCATGCCCAACTTCTTCAGCCAGCCTTCGTCACTGGGTAGGGTAGGTGTTGTAGGGAAGGGGAGGGATGAGGAGGGAAGGGGAGGGTAGGTGTTGTAGGAAGGGGAGGGTAGGTGTTGTAGGGAAGGGGAGGGAAGGTGTTATATGGATGTGGAGGGTATGTGTTGTAGGTAGGGGAGGGTAGGTGTTATGGGGAAGGGGAGGGAAGGGAAGGGAAGGGAAGGGGAAGGAAGGTGTTGTAGGTAGGGGCGCTGTAACAGGGGGGTGTGTCCCCCCCCCCCACTTTAAAATCTAGGGGGACCTCCTATGTATTGGTCCCCCCCCCCACTTTTACCAGAACATTTATTTTGATTGGTTGGTCCCCCCTACATATAAAATTATTCCAGCGCCCCTAGTTGTAGGGAAGGGGAAAGAAGGGTATCGGGGCCGATTTTGTTATTACCTTACAAGAAATAAAAGATAACATATTAATATTGGATATTATGATTCAATAATTTGTATATATCATTACACCATGTCATTCTAACTAATGTAGGTATGGGAAAGTGGACCGCACCTAATACGGACAGTGTCCATCGGACACTAACAATAAATGGTCTTAACATTTTGTGACACAATATTTGTATTCAAAAATTAAAATATATTAATATTATATGATTATAGATTTTTATTGTGATTTTTAAATTTCATTTAATCTTTTTATTTAATATATTAAATTTGTTATCTATAGATAACGAAGGTGTCCATATTCGGTACCCATGACCGAATACGGATAATCTGTGTTATAATATATTATATATGTATACGGACACGTTATATAACACTAGAATATACCCTACTATATATTATTGATGAACAAATAAAATAATAAGTTTCTGAAATACCGAGAGTGTCTGTATTAGGTTACTTTCCCCTAGGCATATTGTATATCAAGATTTAATAATTGTATCGTTATTATTCAAGTATACTTATTCAAGTATACTTCGATTATAATCGTAAATAATGTCAAGTAATAATTTTAATAAAACATAAATGTCCATTCAAATAAAGATTAAATACCTACAATGTAGTTTAATCCTACATCCTACATGAATCATTGTTATTGTTATTTTCATTGCTATTGTTATTTTTATTTGGGTGGAGTCCTTTCATCCCATCCAGGAACTAGATGAAGTTTTCACTTTTAACCATATGAATGTGGCTCTAATGTCCCTTCGAATCCGCTCTCATGTTAAGGCATCCATGGTTTTAACGAAAGCCGGTCATTTATTACTTCTAAATATTAATTGAAGACCCATTTTATGGGTCAGGATATAGCCTTATAGGACTTGAATCAGTATTCTACTATATATATACATATATATATATATATATATATATATATATATATATATATATATGCATGTATGTATGTATGTATGTGTATTTGCGCATGCGTATAAGTATGATTGTATGTGTATAATCGATACAAAGTTTTGTATTACGCTGGCGTGCATGTGGATGTGTGTGTGTGTGATAGTGTGTGAATACCGTAGCCTATAGCCGCACACACCTGAACACCCAGTGGGCAGGGAAGCTGTAGACCACCGTGTTGAAGAAAGAGAACAGCGAGTAGGCAGTCAACCGGACTCGCTCGGCCATAGCTCCTGTTGACCGGTAAGGTGTTGCGCATGTATATGAAGCTATTGCGCATGCGTTAATGCGTTGTGGGCGTGTTACTAAGCGACCATTCCACCGGCGAAAAGCGACTTTTTAACGGAATTTGTGAGCAATTGATCCCCCGCCACTTTTTAATTGTTTCAATTTGTTTTAGTTTTTTTCTTTTTTTCTTTTGAACTTTTTATTTTTTTTCCCCATACAAAAAATCAGATTTTTTATAATTAATTATATCATAATCCGATTTATTTACTATAAATCAGGAAATGTATTTTATTAGATTGTTTTTCGTGTACAATTAAAAACGAAAATAATTATTTTCGAACCCCCACCCCCCGCCGCTTTCAAATCCTTGCGAAAGACATCGCTCGGCGACCACTAGTCCACATAACTGGACTTACTATCAGTGGCTAACGGTGGATTCCAGTGGCTAATGGTGGATAATATCCACTGGATATCATTGTATACCGCGGTAGTCTATACCGGACACCGCGGTGGACTGTATTCACTCGTGCGTGACGCTAGTATAAGCGGCGCGGGGTCAAGGGTCATACGAACCTGACACTATGGTTGTGGCGGTGGTGGCGAACGAAGACTGGAAGATGTACTGCGCGTACATGACCCCGCTGTCTCCGGGGTGACCCATCAACAGGAAGTCACCCCAGCCCATGAACCCATTGCTGATACCTATGGGCGAACGATATGTGTGTGTTAGGTATATACGTTTAAGTACAAATACTAAATTGAAACTGATCATAATTGTGTATTATTAGGTTATATACAATTAGATTATAAACTTTAAAGTAAGACAGCTAATACAGAAGAGTTCTGTAAGGTAATATGTCACGTGATATAGGGGTTACTTTAGAGCTCGGTTACGATATGAATATATACTAAAACCTTAAATTGAAGGTTCTAAAAATCTATAACATTTAAATATCATAGATATTATATTATTATTTAAAAAAGACAGACGATATTGTAAATAATTGAATCATAAGTGAATATGTTTTGTAATAATTTGTTGTACAATATTTGCTTCGATATGTGTTGCCTAAGTATTAAATATAACAGAAAGTAATCTATGTATAAATCTTATTTATTTATTATGATATATTATCTTCGAATTTATTTTAAAATTATCATCGATAATCATATATAAACATATAAACGCATTCTACGCTAAAGCATTAAAGACAATCAACTTTACAGTCATGTATATGTGTACACGTGTATCAAATATATCCCCCGGTAAACCTGTATGTTTATATAAAACCCAGCGGGTTATACAAATATACATACTATATGGTTTGTAGCACGACCTCCTATAACCTCATAGGTTATAGGAGGTTTGTAGAGAGTTATCGTTACCCCATGTTTACCTTTGGTGACCCCGAAGCATATCGCGTAGCCGAAGCCCCAATAGGACAGACCCCCCACGATGACGTCCACTACGTTCTTGATCATGATGTTCACCTCGTCCTTCTTGCTGACCACTCCGCTCTCTAACAGTCCGAAACCTAGTGGACGTAGTGGTCGTAGTGGACGTAGTGGTCAGTGCGTGACTCGTCGTTAAGCGTTGGTAGCATTAGTATTCGAGAATATGCGCGAATTATCTATATATATATATTTATATGTATATATATATGTATATATATATACACATAGAATAAGGCAATTTTCATATTGTAATTATCCTCCATTTAAATTACGTATGAAACATTATAAGTATGCAATATGTATACATAGTAGGTCAATACTAAAAAAAAATTCAAATTTATTACCATATATATAACCTATATAATATATTATATACACCTATATATTATTTATGAGTAAAACATAAGATATATAATATAATAAATATGATAATAATTGTAGTGATATCATATTACATAACATTACGGAATATATGCATATGTCATGGCATTCCTGTATAATTTCTAATCTATCATACCTATTCATCGATAAAATACCTATAGGTATTATATATATACATATATTATATGTATATATAACCTAGTACTGACTACTTTTATTAGTAACTTTAGTGAAGAAGTTAACGAACATAGGTGTCACTAGATACATCATAATCTATATTATTACGTAATGAATGTTGGGGCCCAGGCGCGTAATAAGGCATATGCATAATAATGGATATATGCATACATAACCTATAGGTTAATATATAGGTTAATATTTAAAATTAATATTTGTTAATATTATTTTTCTACAAATTTGCTGATTTAATGAAGTTTCCTGAAGCTATAGCTTTCTGAACTATGATTTCTGTTTTAATTTCTGAACGTGTCCACATTCCATGCATTTGTATGTACACACATGTACTTGTATATGGGGTACACAAGTACATGGGTACATGAGTAAACAAGTACACTGGTACACAAGTAAATGGGTACACAGTTCACTTTATATATGTATATATATATATATATATATATATATATATATATACTATATGATTATACCTAGGTATATATACCCTTATATGGTACCTAACTATATTTTTTAATTGTTTTAAATTATGTCTATTTTTAAATATATCGATAAGGTTGCCTGCCTTCTAAATTTGTTATTATCTTAAAAACTTTCGATCTTAAAAAATCGTAGACGTTATATTAAGCCTAGTTAATGAATGCCAAGGGAAGGTTTTTATTAATTTATAATTATAAAGTAAATCTCTCGCATATACGTATTTAAATATATATACAGTGAAAGCCGCTTACATCGACATGGTTGTGTAAGCTCCACAAATGTCGATATATGCGGATTGTCGATATGAGCGATAGGAGCGTAGCCCTAATGATGTATAACCAAGACCTCCTATAACCTCGAGGTTATAGGAGGTCTTGGTATAACGCATTAGTTTATTTATAATTAATTGTATGTAATAATATAATATATGCATATAATATAATAACAAAAAAATGTAATTACATGTTTATTAAATAATATTAATATTATTAATATTTAATAACTAATTATTTACACACCCATCGCAATTCAATCAAAGAATATATTAAAAAGTATTACTTAAATGTATATAGTATATTATAGTATAGTAGAGTATATAATATATAGTATAGTATACTATATAGTATATATTATACTTTAAACTATAAAGTATAGGTTATACTTAACCTATATAGAATACAGTATAGTCGATGATGGGCAGGATCGGCGATAATTGATCGGCGATCCTGGATCGGCTTATTTGATTCACGATCTTTATATTTATAAGAATATTTATCTATTTTATTATTTATGTTTTATATAGTTTTTGTTATATAGTTATATAGTTATATATTATTTTTAAATTATTGCATGTATGTATATATGCACACTATAGTATACTATTAGTTTACATATTCGAAATACAATGATGTATAATAGATAATATGATGATATTTAGACATATTGTATAATAATTAATTACTTTAAAGTATAATAATTATTAAATATAACATAGGATATAGAAAAAATAAAAAAACCTAATGTAAACTAATGACGTAACAATTCGTGATGCGACATGTTAGCAAGTTACGCCAATACCTTTGATACTATTGATCTTTTGACCAAAATCTACTCTAAGAATTGTCAATTACAATTGAGCTCATATACCTGCATCTGGTGATGCAATGCACCACCGACTTGTACTCGATAAAGAGAGTTAACTCTTCAATAACTCTATCAATATTGATCCATGCAATGTATTTATATATTATATAATAGTTTATAATATTACCGTGACATATGGTACTATAATATAATATATTTAACTATATATAGTATAATACTATTAGTATTACTTATAATGGAAATCAAGTTATTTATAGATATACTGACGATATTGAATATACTATAGTAGGGGAATATCAATGAATACTATGGGAATACTTTTCATACAAATTAATTATTTGTAAATAATTTGTTTTATAATCAAATTTGTCGATATAAGTGGATACAATTCCAAATGTTACCTTATAAATATGTCGATAATGCCGAATTATCGATATAAGTGGATTGTCGATGTACGCGGATTAATTTACATGTAAATAGGTGTAAATATAACAAAAATATCTCGGAATGTCGATGTAGCCGAATTATCGATGTACGTGGCTGTCGAAGTAAGCGGCTTTCACTGTATATATATATGCTTCGCAAATCCATTGCATGCAAAAAAAAACCACTGCAGTTACTATCTGAACACATTTGGGATTTGTTGAATATTTTCAGCATTAATTAGAAATTCTCGAATTAAGAAAATAATGTTTTATTGACCCACTTATTGACCCACTTATTGACACACTTATTGACACACTTATTGTTTATCAGCGTTATGACGTGTCTCGTCGTAGAACAGGACTGGCTGCTCCGGGTATTATCCGGTACCGTTAACAGGGGGCGCTTCAGCTGTATACAGAATATATAGCTAGGTCTAGGTCTATAGGTCTATCGACCCTCTAGCACTTGATCCCTAATAGATGTCACAGGATGTCTGCCGTGTGTGGAATAATCTGCCTCTTCTAATAAGAAGGTCTCCTTCCATATCTATGGTCATCAAAAGACTGAACGAATATCTATTTAATACTAAATACTATTTAGTAAATAGTATTTAATTTGTTAACATCTATTAATAAATATACATTAGAGATTTATTTTATAACTATTATTTAAGTAATATATAGTTATAAATTAATAATAATATTAATACTTATTATTATTACATACATTTATGTAAATGTATGCATTCATGCACATAATTAATACATCTATACACATATGGATATATATATATATATATATATATATATATATCAATATATACATTAATGTAAACAAAAATAACAATAAATAAAACAAATTTGTTTTCAATTATTTTGTATATATGTCTTCAAGATGCATGCGAGTGCACTCGTTTATCTGATAAAGTAAACAATGAACTGGGACACGCCCACTGAACTTTACGCCGCGATCACAGATTACAAATTGAAATGCAGACGATAACATAATGTTAGGGATAATATTAGAATAGCAAAGACGCTAGTGTGCAACTGTTGTAACATGGAAAGAAAGCAGATGGACACTGTCAATTGGAAAGGCAGGCGTTGTATCTACGCAATATATCAACTGACTTTCCATCTGTCCATCTGGCCACGTGTCCACTTGACCACCTGTCCACTTGACCACCTGACCACCTGACCACTTAACTAACTGTCCTGTTACAAACATCACAACGTTAAGACGTCGAGTTAGACGTGTTCGTAAATTAATTCCTAAATTCTGAGCTAATTCAAGCAACCTTTGATTGACGTTTGACGTTACATAACAACCCGGATACGTGACGTAACACAATAGGTGTGAGGGGATTTCTTGTTAGTCTTCTACGTACGTAAACATAATATGTTCGCCGGTATTGATTCATTTATTGATATTTCATAATCAATTATTTTGCGGCCTAACGGAATAATATCTAGAATAACAACACTTCCAGTTACTTTATCATTCGTTTCCGGTTCTAGCGGTTACGTAATCGTAGCACGTGTGTTGATCACGTGTGCTAGTCCCACACGCACGATGTACTACGCTCAGTAGTAGTACCGTGCGCACCACCGTATTCATCACGTGACGGGGGGGGGAGTCGATGCGATGTTCTAGAATACACTAATACTTACCTACGTCGACCTAGGTTAACCTTCAAAGCGTGGGGTTATTATATAATACCCCGATATATAGCTTCTATAATATATATAGTAACTCCATGGGTAGAGAGAATGATAGAGCGATATAAAAATAGATAGAGTGCGAGAGCGAGCGAGAGCGAGCGATATAGATAATGAGAGTTAGAGAGAGATATATAAATAGATAGAGAAAGATATATATATATATATAGAAATAGAGAAATAGAGAGAAAATACAGATGGGTCACATACTAAATAGCTTTAAATAGATTCACACGTGTTATTATACTGGGAATGTGCTCGTTATATCCGGTTAATCCGTATCACGTGACTTCAACGTGACTTCAACGTAACCTCTATCAACTCCGCTTTCTTTGTATCTCTGTGGTCAGTGTGAAAATAGAATATTGTATAACCCATATTTGTCTATTCTGTTCATATTAAATATAATGATATTTAATATGTTTAAATATTATTAAATATTAATAGGCTCCAGCACTGCCAACATTAACGGTTTGAAATGTCAGCCTCGCTGAGATGTACAATGTACATTTTAAAATGTACATTGTACATAGTGTCCATATATGGAAGATATTCCACTTGTCACTCGAATGACTCATAGAATATATAATTATAACATCTAATAACACATCGACAACATCGTGTGTGTGTGTAAGATGATGTGCTAATTAGGTGCGCACTATTAGCATGCTTTCATACCACTAATAACACACACACACACATATGTGTGTGTATGTGTTCGTATTCATTTACACGCATGCCATAGTATATATGTATAATTAGGCTATAATATAATATCTTACACTTTACTTTATAATTATAAAATATTGGTATTGTTATTTTGTTTTGGTTGAGTTATTTCATCCCATCCAGGAACTTAGATGAAGTTTTCACTTATATCACTTATAACCATATATGGCTATAATGTCCCTTCGAATCCGCTATCATAGTAAGGCATTCGTGGAAATATAACGAAAGCCGATCATTTATGTATACACTATTATATAAGATCACTTCTAAATATTATTTTAAGACCTATTGTATTTAACCGGATGTTGTTTAGCCCACGTGTCCGGCGCCTTATCTTGCTGAGCCACCCGTGTCGTTGAACTACTTATAGTCGATAACTTTAATAGCGTACGTAACTCTTAAATAACTCTGATTAAGCGTATAGTTTTGAAAAAGTATATTTCATATCCGAATTTAATGATGAATTCATTGAATATGTCATCTTTTAATGACAAATAATTAGAATATATTATCAATAATACATTATTATAATGATGATGTATTCTATTATGTTAGGTTATATCAATGTCTACGTATACCTGTACATAAGTAGACATTGGCGACATACAAGTTTACACATTTACCCTACACGAACGACACATTATCCACATGGCTATCGTAATATATTATATTCTTAAGTAGTACTATATCATACTATTATAATACTATAGTACAATAGCATACTATAGTGGATATTAATAGGGGATACTATATATAGTAGGGAAAGTTAATTAAGGAACCCAACTGACCTAATCTAGCGTGTTTGTGAGCCCTAATACGATTAAGGTCATAAAGTGATTTCGCGGCAAACATTCCTACTACTACAAGGACATAGCACTATTGCACGGTGAAGCCTAATACAAGGACATATCCCGATCGCGCGGCGAATACCACTAATATAGGACATAACCTGATTGATCCCTACAATGACAAGGATATAACCTGATTTCATAGTTAACACTATAGTGTATACGGCAGGTAATAACCCGATCGCGCGGCACACACACGGACATAACCCGATCGCGCGGCTAACACGAGGACATAACCCGAGCTCGCGCGGCTAACACAAGGACATAACCCGATGACGCGGCTAAAACAAGGACATAACCCGAGCTCGCGCGCCACTAACACACAAGGACATAACCCGAGCTCGCGCGCCACTAACACGCAAGGACGTAACCTGATTGCATAGTGAACACGATGATCGTGCTGCTCAACACCCAGATCGCGTCCTCGGCGGCGTTCGTATCCGTTATGTCCGGGTGCGGTATGTCCTCCCCTCCCACGTGGTTGGCTGCCGTCACGTTCATGTCCGCTAGGTGTCGGTGGCGTACTGGCTCTGGCTGTGGCGTGGTCCGGTGAATGGCCGCAATACCGGCGAGAGTCCGACTGAGAGCACTTAACGGGGGCCGCGTCTGCTACAGCGCCGGAGGCTGATATCGGCGCGTGCGCGGGGTGGTGGGGGCGGGTTCATCGATCTCGGCTCCTGGTACGGCGGAGGGGGAGGTAGCAGCGCATCGGGTCGAAGTTCGGAGACACGCGCGCGTGAAACGAAAGAGGCAAATAATTATCATTAATAATGGTAATTAATTATAATTATTTAAAACTATTATATATATATAAATGTGTAGGTATTAGTGATTTATGAAATGAAGAAGAAAATAATTATCATTATAATTATAATTAATTATAGTTATAGTTATTATAATTAATCTTAAAATAAATATAAATAGTTTTTTAACGTATTTCCATTGATTAGTAGTCGGGATATAGGTTGATTGTTGTTAATTAAAGAATCGCATAATCACATAGCGAATATCGTCGCTGGAATTTAATTATTTATAACGCGATTATAATACTATAATAGAAAATAATATATATATAATACCTTTAAAAAAAGTAAACATTCCTATACTTAGGTCTACATTCATATACCTATAGGTATACAAGTATACTTATGTTATATCACCCTAATCAGGTTATAACCTATACTATAACCTAAACGAGTATACTCGGAATACGAACGGTGAATCAAATCGCTCGTAATACACTAACAGATATGTAGGTATCGTATAACTATATTCGTATTCTATCACGGTTGTACTCTGTACATAGTGTTGGGCAAAGTTCCTTTTTTTAGCGCTATCCATTCCCGTTCCCGTTCCCGTTCTATTCATTTTATCCGTTCCCGTTCCCGTTCCCATTCCTTTTAATGTATCCGTTCCCGTTTCCGTT
The DNA here is from genome assembly GCA_964019155.1 of Osedax fenrisi. Taxonomy (NCBI): domain Eukaryota; kingdom Metazoa; phylum Annelida; class Polychaeta; order Sabellida; family Siboglinidae; genus Osedax; species Osedax fenrisi. The sequence goes on from OZ025242.1 coordinate 16,791,481, forward strand.
CCTTTTATATTACCCGTTCCCATTTCCGTTCCTTTTATATTATCCGTTCCCGTTCCCGTTCATGATTATGTATCCGTTCCTTTCTTCGTTCCCGTTCCCGTTCTATTCATTTTATCCGTTCCCGTTCCTTTTAATGTATCCGTTCCCGTTTCCGTTCCTTTTATATTATCCGTTCCCGTTCCCGTTCACGTTCATGAGTATGTATCCGTTCCTTTCTTCGTTCCCGTTCCCGTTCCTATTTTTATATCCATTCCCGTTCCAGGAACGCCGATCCAGGAATGGGAACGACGCCCAACACTGAGTGTATACTATACAGTGTACAGTGTATACACTGTACACATCTATGGTAAACATATATGTATATTGACTCGTATAGTCATATATATATGACTATCTATAGGACTATCTACAAATATCAGATATAAACAGACAACTCAGAAGTCGGTGACTTGTTATAAATAACTGTGGGGACGAGGAAAACACGAAATAAACATGTAACGTGCTTCTTAGTTTTGATTTATCTCTTGTTAATTTCTCGATAAACAAAAGATAAACAATAATAACTACCTGCGCCCCTACCCGGGACCTAGGTGCCGCGCGAGAACTATCGTTTCTAGTAAGCGATTGTTCCACTAAGCCATATACAATATATGATATACTCCATGTTACTCCGTAAGTCAATAACTCAATGGATTTCACTCAAGTATTCTGGATCCATTAATATTGTCCATTAATTGTGTGTTTTTTAAGTAATACTTCTTCTACCGTATTACTGAGTTACGTAGCATACTGTTACGTAATAATGTGACGTCATCGCGTAGGTATTTCGTAATATTACCGAACAAGATTAATGTTAAACTTAATTACGTTTCTTCTTTTGATGATTTTAATAAGGGGCTCTTTTCTATTATCGAGATAATTTTAAGTTCAACACATTTATTTTTCTCACTTTATAAGTTATTCCCAGTAATTTTCAATAAGATTTATTCTAGAAAATGTGATTTGTTATCGATGTATTTAAAGAAACTTTCCATGTTTTTCGTTTCCATATATGTACTTATAGGTCATAGGGAAAAAACGATAGATTTATACAGGTTACATTATAATGTTTAATATTCAAAATATATAGTTATATAAATAATATAATTAATTGTACAATCACAGCTTAACTACTAGTGACCCATTTCAATACTGATTTACATTAGATATTTATTTATTTATTTAGATTACATTTAAAATAAATATATTGTATATAATACACGTATACGTGTTATACGTTTAAGATTTATAATTTACGAATAGGTAAATTATAATTCTATGAATATAGTAATACAATTTAATTAATATACCTACTTAAATAAGTTATTTAAAATATGTTTAATTCTGAACAGTTTCGTACATTTCCGTTACAAATAACTGCGGATTTGTTGTATTTGCATAGTTAGGGGAAAAGTGGTTAATGTGGCTACTTTTACCTAATGTGGCCACTTTGTGGATAATATTGTATACATTTATAAATATTATTTCTAAATCGATAATGTTGTCAATATATATACATCTTATGATATACAAGATGACTGCCGAATATGTTTTTCATTTTATCGTATATAATTGAAATTATTAAGGTTACCACATACCTAGTAGATGTTGATTCAGTCAACATTTTCATATAATGACGAATACAATGTTATCAATATATAAACACATTTATTTCAGATCATATCTTTAATATGATTGGCTTATATCATCGTGAAGTGGCCACATTACCCGCTAAAAGATGGCCACATTACCCGTCTCTAGGTATTACGCTATATACACTATATAATAATTAATATTACTCACTACAATAAATTGATTAAATACTTTGTTGTAATTAACTAGTTCTTTAATATACAATGTTAATTGTCAATTTATATATACATTAGTGATTTAATATATGTTTTACTAAACTTTTATTTACATTTTTTTAAAGTAAATCAATTATTTTTAATTTTTTACATACTTTTTGTTATTAATAGATGTACATATCATTTTTACTTATTTGAACAATGCTTAAAAATGCGCATATTTCATGTATACCTTTTTTTGATTGGACTTATAGTTTATGAGATATGCTAACTGGCCACATTACCCTACTGGCCACATTACCCATCTTTCCCATGAGTGTTATTACTTTAAATAGTGAAAACTATATATATATATATATATATATATATATAATAATTGTACAAATAATAGTCTATTAGTTATTGGAGCTTAGAAATGGAATAATCTGGTAGAATATTTAAGAAATTTAAAAAGTTTATAATAATCACCGGAACTGCGTTTCTCTTCTTATTTACGTTTTAATTTACTTTATTTACTTCATAATTGTTCTTTTCTTAATTATTTTCTTTTCTCTATATATAAAGAACAATAGTTTTGCTATTCTTTATAGTTTTTCTTTTTTCTTTAATACTTTAATTCTTTTATTATTTCTTCTTTTCTTGGTATATCTTTATCCTTTATGTTTTAAGTAGAGTATATATATATAAAGAGTATATATATATATATATATATATATATATATACTCTACTTAAAACATATTTATGTTTTAAGTAGAGTATATATATATAAAGAGTATATATATATATATATATATATATATATACTCTACTTAAAACATAAAGGATAAATATATAGGAAAGAAGAAATAATAAAAGAATTAGAGTATTAAAGAAAAAAGAAAAACTATAAAGAATAGAAAAACTATTTTTCTTTATATATAGAGAAAAGAAAATAATTAAGAAAAGAAAAATTATATATATATATATATATATATATATTTAGATAATTTTAATTTATTTATAATTTTTTGATTAAATGAGTATATTTTTAATTTTTTTTATATGTATTTTTATTTTTATATTATATAGGTAGGTTATTCAATAGTTTTGGTCCGGTTATTAGAATACTTTTTATTAATTATCTTTATTTTAAAAATGGTATTTTGTAAGAAGGTTAATTTCTTAATTTATATTTATAATCATATTTTCATATTTTCCTATGTGTATACACTGGATAAATTTAGAAGTAGATTATTATTATGAAGATTGTACATATATATATATATATATATATATATATCAAGGTATTATATGTTATAAGAATATTAATTTTTAATATTATATTTGTTGAAAATAGATTATTTATAATTATCAGTATTTTAATTATTCTAATTACAGTACTAGGTTCTCCTATCAGTTCATAAAATTGTTTGATTTTATTTACTATTCTTATGATTTTGTGTGTATTAGATTTAGTCATGTTTTATTATCCTACTCTTGTAAACATATCCCCATATAATACTTACAATTAAATGTTGAATAAATAAACTATCATATATATATATATATATATATATATATAGGTATAAGTGATTTAGTATTAATATATTTGGATATTTTAATAATTAAATATAATAGGTTAGATAATTTATTATTGTTTTTATATGATTTTTAAAATTAATTAAATTGTGTCTTATCAATTATACTTACGAGGTATTTATATTCATATACATTTGTTATTTGTGATTTATTTATCTGTAGGTTTATATTTATATATTAACCAGAGTTAAAGTGTAATATTTTTGTTTTATTTTCAATTTTTATAAAGGTATAACCTACCATCTTTATAAAAAATTGAAAATATATGGACAAATATTTATTTTTAATATTTTAAATTGTATTGTTAATATATTTTGTATATGTATATTATAGTATATTGTGTATTTGTATTTGTATGTTATATTCACTAAATAATGTATCACTTCTATTTCTAATATAATCTTAATATATTTTATTTTTTATTTGAATATATCTTTTTATATCTTTGCATAGGCCTACTCCATGAAGTCAACCACGTATGATCTCTTTTTATTTACATTTTTTTATTTATTATAGTAATTATCATAAATTTTTCAAATGCAATTTAAAGATTTTTTTCAGAAAAAATAATATCCCACAATTTTTTGGATTCATTTTTTAAAATGAATTATTTTTGATTTTGTTATTTTTCTTTTATATATGTATTTCATCTGTTTTTCAATCTTATAATTTATTTTATAGTTCAAATAAATTGGAAAATAATCACTTAGATCATTTTTATTATATATGTTTCTATTATTTTATTATATTCTATATTAGATAATATTAAATCAATAAGTCAATGAGTCAATGAGTCGATCATCTGTTGTACTATTTATTTGTGTATAGGCCTACCCTATAATGCATTTAATTAAAAAAAGTAAACCCAGACCTATATTGAGATCAGTTTTTAATTTATTTAATTGGTTTATCAGATAGCATGTTTAAATTAAAATTTAAGTTAAAATCAACAATGATTGTTATATTTTGTAATATGTTTATAGTTTCCTATATATTGCAAAATAATATTGCAAAATATTTAAAAATAAGCAACACCATCCTAACATAAAATATCCCATGAAGAGAGTACATTGCACACATCAATATATAAATAGTTATATATTATAATATTAAGTAACTAATCCTAAATATACATTATATTTAGGTTATACAACCTATAGGGGAAAGTCCCCGATTACCGACCCCCTCCTAATACCGACCCCCTCTCGTATCTCAGTAAATATAAGAGTTATCAACAAATTATATATACATAAACTGTTAGTAATTTAATGATAAATATGAATAAGTATTTTGTATACACAAATATGTAATCCTACAATTGTTATTTGATCAAATGTAATATTCTGTTTTTACTTTTTAATAATTTGAATAATAACTTTTTTTTAAATCATTGTAAATACTTTATTAATTAAAATAAAACTTTATTTTGTGAATAATATTGTAGAACAATAAAATGTTTATAACTATTATAAAAATAATTGAATTTGAATAACTATTAACCAATATATCTTAATTATAGCAACCCTTATGATTTTCCTATTACCGACCCCCTAAATTACCCTAATACCGACCCCATGTGATTTATAATATCCAATCAAAATAGATCCGTATTTTACTTTAAAATATGTCGTAAGTTGTTTATGTATCATTGATATAGATTTAGGATTCATTATTCCAGTTGATTATATACCTACTGATTAATAAATAAATATTTAATAATAATATACACTATTTTAATATAATTACTATAAAGTTTAAATTTAAATTTAATATTACTATTAAAACTTAAATTCAAAATAAATTTCGTGAATGTTATAATTAATTATATTTATGTATATCTACTATTTTTATTGGATATTATAATACTACAATTATTTATATAACGATTATTTTAGGGGGTCGGTAATTGGAGAAGGGGGTCGGTATTAGGTACAGTTATCCGATTACCGACATCCCTGTTTATTCTTGTAAATACAATTTTATCAACAATTTAAAATAGCCACATTATTCATTACCATAATATTACACTAAATACAAAATTTCAAATAAATATATATAATATTGAATAAGTTATTAAAAATAATAATGTAGGGGTCGGTAATCGGGGACTTTCCCCTATTAGTAATATCTATTATTACATTATTATATTTACCTAAGTAGGTAGGGGAAAGTAACCGAATACGGACACTCTCGGTATCTCAGAAATCATAAATCCTACAAAAAAATGTTTAATGAATATAATATTCATAATTATAAAAATAGACTAAAAAAGTATTTTTTATTTTTGAATTATACAAAATATTGTTAATATATCCAATAAACTTATTTTGTTATTACGTTTTTAAATTTATGAAAAAAAATGTCAACTTAAAACCTTCTCAAGATTATACAAATGAATCGATATAAAATATAACACTATATTATTAAAAAATAAAGCATTCTAAAAATTGTATTTTTAATTTTTATATTTTTTATCAAATATTCATTTAAGTTATAAGCATATATCTAGAGGTCATATAAGTTCCTAATACGGACACCCTATAACCAATCCGCGCGCAGCGTATTAACAATTCTGATTTTCATAAAAATCGCGTGCATTATAATATTAATACCACCAATAAAGCTAATTCTAAAAAAAATATTATTTAGATACTTAAATTGTATTATTAATTAAAATAATAAAAATAAATAAATTATTAACTAATTAAAATTAAAATTTTAAATTACAATATATTTGTCATAAAATTAATTTTAAATAAAGTAATTGTAATTTGTCTGATTGATTCATCAATAATATATAGTTTATTTAGTGGTATATAGGGTGTCCGTATTATAACATAGGGTGTCCGTATTCGGACATGGGTACCGAATACGGACACCCCCGTTATCTGTGGAATTAAAAGATTAAATAAAATTTTAAAATCATGATAATATCTATAATCATATAATATTAATATATTGTAATTTTTGAATACAAATAATGAGTCATAACAAATTAAGACCATTTATTGTTAAAGTGTCCGTATTAGGTTACTTTACCCTATATAAGTACCTAAATAAGTTTAATAAAAAAGTATACTTTTTTTCATATGATATATATATATATGATTATAAATAATAATTATTATTAATTTTTCTAGAAATATGTTCCTATGCTTTTCGATATAAAATTATGTTACTAAACAGTAAATATAGAAATATAAATTTATTTAATACAAAATAATAGTTATAAATTATCAGTAAATGTAATAATATATAACTTAGTTTTTAAATTTATGTTCTATAAGAACTCATTAAATTATTTATGTTAAGTTCATTTTAAGTAAATTATTTATATTATTATTTAAACATGTAATATTTAATTCTTTATTTTAATGCTTATGGGATACAAAACTACGAAATGATTGAATAGTAATTATAAATATGTATTATACTTAATTAACGGACTATTAGTTTTAATGAAATAATAACACATACTAAACTTATAAACTAATATATATATTTGAATTAATATTTAAACATTATCTTAAATTTGAATTTTGAATTATAAGCGCGATTTATAAATACCTATTTTAAAATATAAACAATCTATTTAGGTTTAATCAAAGAGCTTATATATTAATAAGTATATTATCCATTAAGGGCTTCACCCCTTGGATGTCTGTGGGTATAATTAATATCTCAACAGTATTTTAATTTTAATTGTAGGACATAACATTCAAACCCACATTCAAACAAGAACATGTCCTTGATTCAATTTAATGCTATTTTTTTTAACCAATCAGCATACAGTAAAGATAGGTGTTAACATATGATTGGTTAATAATTAAATATAAAAACTGAAATAATATATTTTAATATTGTTACTGCATTACATCTTTGTTATTCAATCTGTTAACAGGAGAAATTTTAAATAGGAAAATTCACGTATTTTATTCAAACTCAGATCAGGTTTTTACTCTATACTTTATAGCATGATACATATACAGTGTATATTACACACACATTCATACTATAAATCATAGGAATAATGAATCATGAATAATTCATAGTATTTTTATTTAATATTTAAATATTTAACCCTAATTAAGCTATAATATTAAATAAAATCTACAACCTATTGTATTTATACTTAAGTTCATAAATAAACGACATATTTTTTATTAAATCATACATTTATAATATATGTTATATATATATATAATATGATTATATATATATATAGATTACAAATGTATACATTATAAATATTAATGTATAGATTATACTATATTATTATACCTACATTACAAATATTAATCGAGACATAGTAATGCTAATAGGTATGTATGTGACATATACTATATTATATATATATATATATATATATATATATATATATATATATATATATATAATTATAAGTTTATCTATAGTCGATATATCGAGTATTTTAAAAATTATGTAAAGTATTTTAAAGTAATTAAAGTATTTTAAATCTAAATATCCTAGATGAACGACAGGCCACCCACCATCCGCCGTAGGATCACCACCGTCCGCCAGGCTCGCGAGCTTCTGGAAACCGCCACCGCCAGCGCCACCGAAACGATACCTCGTCCGGGTGGCGTTACCGGCGGTACTAGCAGCAGCAGTCGTTACGTGGGAAGGCCGTACCAGATCGCCGACGACCGCGCTAAGAATGACGACGACGACGTAGGTCAGAGGTCGGTGGCGAACAGATGTCCGGTGAGCTGTTGGGGTATCGGTAACCTCTACTACGAGAACCAGGAGAGGCTAAACCGGTACAATGCGGCCGCTACGGAACAGGCTAGGGTGATCCGAGAGGAGGTTAGCTCGGGGGGGGCGTGGCTTAGGGAGGGGGCGTGTACTCGTAGAGATGGCGGGTTTACAGACTACAGTGTATCTAGGTGACGCATCGCCTGACTGTCCCCCTGACCTATTGATCTAGTTAGCTAGCATACATTATACTAGGTTTACTAGCGATATCTTCACGTATTCTACACACGATCATGTCTAGTGTTTATATCACATGCGTTAACATTAGCAACACATCTTTTGGTAAACAACATAGTTCTGTTCACTTTCAAATTACACTTATTTTACTATTCCATTTTATCCCAGTACGGTCAACCGTGAAATCAGATTTACTATAATAATATTTACTTACATATACTTGCATGCCATGTACATTGTACAATATACATTATAACAGTATTATATAGGCCTCTGGCCTATATTTAAGTATGGTATATAGTATATAGTATATACTATATACTAGTAGTACATTATAATATTTCATTATTTCCTAGAATCCTACTGTTATCATATTGATTCTATTGTTCATATTTTCAACAGATTGAGAATAAACAACAGGAAGCGAAAAAATTAGGACCTTCTGAGAAATAAGTGTATTATTAAATTATAACTACTATTATATATATATATATATATATATATATATATACAAATCATATCTGTCTAATATGCCATTAGTATATTGTATATATTTCAATAAAAGTGTATAATTATTTATAAATTTATTTAATTATGACTACACATCTAATTAATAATATTAGTTAATAATAATATATTCGTTATCTATAATGATACACTTATTCCTCATACTCAGTGCTGCCTATTCTAGTGTATGTCACTACATATTACATTCTAAATATAGATTCTAAACATTTTTACAATGCATAATATTATCCTGTTAGTCAGTAGTACTAACTCAGTACTATGTTATAGTAATGTATTGTTGACACTGTAGTGTTATTATAGTGACATTATAATGTTATTTTCAAAGTATAACCATTATTTCCATACAATCATAGAGCTAGAGAGAAAAGCTCTATATCTTTTAAACTCTATTTCTCTTTAGCTATATGCATACAATGCACACTCTTTAATTGACATACAGTGAAGGCATATTGGCTGGCTCTGTAGATGTTTCAATTACCAGCTCACCATTATTCTATATTTAACTAATATATGCATATAGGTAGTATATTATATTCTAAGCTAGACAATGTAATTAAAGATGGACATACCTAGTTGTTATGTAATCCATTGTCATCATTAGTTGTTACCTACCACTGGTAATGCATATTTTACTATAATGTAATAGATATTTAATGATGTGATATATTTAACTAGAGTACAAAATGAATAGTTGTTTGCTCTTTTATGTCTTCTTTGTTCCATCATTCTGCTAGCGGCAAGTAGAACATCTTGGTAATGGCTGCTTTGAGATACTGCTTTCTCAGAATAAGTTGAAGAATTACTTTTTTAAACTTACATCCTCCCAGATTGTTCAAATACTTGACCCGAATAATGAATAGACTATTATTAATAGATTAATTGTTCACTAATTAACTAAATGATACATATAACTATGCAGATAAAACAAATCAGTAGCAATTATTTTCATATGATTGGCATGAAACAGTTCAGTGAATATTTCTTAAATAAATTATATTACATCTAATAACTAACATATATTTATTTTTAATTTGATCTCAATTAGTATATACATATTACAATTCATTATAAATGTAATGTAAAGTTTAATTTATAATGAAATAGTTAATTAACAAGTAAATAAGACGATCAAAACATTAAATACTGAGAAGCTAACATGAAGTAACCACTAGTAATAGAATATAATGCATATATTTGTATATGTGTGTATGTTGTCACTCTTGATCTAGTATCAGAAGATAATATATTGTATCAGTGTATCAGATATAAACAGTCATTACAATTAGGTATTCACATTACTATAGTCTATATGTAATATAAGATAAAATAAATTGTATTATTGTAATCATTATAAAAGAAAAACAATAAATGGACAAATAAAATAGTCAGAAGACTTTCGAGGTATTTTACCTTAATAATACCATATGCATAATATATTATATAATAATTTTATTTTTTAAAGATATTTAAACATTTTTTTATAATAATATTATCCATCACATCGAACAAGTGATCACTATAAGTAATTATGAGAATCAACAAATAAAGGAAGCTTCAGGGTTGCCCATGCCCCATATGGGTTTACCAGACCCTGAGTGTAAACTCTTTATTGTTAGCATTTCAAACATGCATATGTATCATCCCATATAACCACAGTACACACTTGAACGATGCATATAAACCAAGTTAAATAAACAGATTGTATAATCATAATAATACAAATAATAAAATAATAATAGCATATAACAAATAAGTTCTCATTACAGCTTTGATGATCCATTGATAGCTTCATAAGTAGTAGCCAGTATTCTCCATCCAGATTAACCAGGGATAATATGAAATGTGTATATATGTTAATAAAATTGAATATTGTTAGTAAAAGTAAAATTAATAATTATCAATATAAGAAATTTTTTACTTTTTAATGAATAACTTGATATTTGTTATCGATTTCATCTTCGTATTGAGTTTATTCCATAGTTTAATACTAGCAAAATGAACTGCATATATACTAATATTTAATCTACATTTAGAAATAACAAATGCGTATCTAGGTCTAGGGATATGTAAAGAAATTGTAATAAATTTAAGCATTTGATAGAGTTTTCATAGATATAGTGTGGGTTTTTTGTTGAAACCTCCCTCGAATACAATTAATTCATGCAAAAAAAATAAGCCCGCATAACATTTCCATAATTTATCCAAAATATGATAAAATATATATATATAAATGTATAAATATGTGAATGCAATACATACATACATGTATAGACTAACAGACTTATAATTTGTGTGTAAATGTGTAAAGTTATAGTTATACACCTGATTAGTTATTCGTATTATATACATATGTAAATAACATAGAATGTCCTCCCCTATGTCCCTCATTCCTCCCCTCTCTGTCCCTCATTTCTTCACTCCCCCCTCTGTCATTCGCTCCTCCCCCTCTGTCCTCCCCTATGTCCCTCATTCCTCCCCCCTCTGTCCCTCATTTCTCCACTCCCACCTCTGTCATTCGCTCCTCCCCCTCTGTCCTCCCCTATGTCCCTCATTCCTCCCCTCTCTGTCCCTCATTCCTCCCCCTCTGTCCCTCATTTCCTCACTCCCCCTCTGTCATTCGCTCCTCCCCCTCTGTCCTCCCCTATGTCCCTCATTCCTCCCCTTTCTGTCCCTCATTCCTCCCCCTCTGTCCCTCATTTCCTCACTCCCCCCTCTGCCATTCGCTCCTCCCCCTCTGTCCCTCATTTCCTCACTCCCCCCTCTGTCATTCGCTCCTCCACCCCTGTCCCTTGCTCCACCTATGTCCCTCACTCCTCCCCCTCTGTCCCTCACTCCTCCCTCTCTGTCCCTCCCCCTCCCCCTCTGTCCCTCATTTCCTCACTCCCCCCTCTGTCATTCGCTCCTCCCCCCCTGTCCCTTGCTCCACCTATGTCCCTCACTCCTCCCCCCCTGTCCCTTGCTCCACCTATGTCCCTCACTCCTCCCCCTCTGTCCCTCGCTCCACCTCGTCACATATAAAGTTCCCAGGGGGCGACACCACCCATGACAAGAATCACTCGTATAGTTAATGTATTCAAGTAAAGCTAACTCATTCAACAATTAGCTAATAATTAACAATCAATTAATACAAATTAATTAAGTATACATCTAATAATACATATAAAGAATACAATTGTACAATTTGTATATATACAATATTAGTATTAATAAAAAAAAGAAATTTAGCAAATTATCGACGAATAGAAACCACTTAAGCAATTCCAGAATATCGGATTGGGGATATATTATCAGGTCTTTCCTAAATAGTAAATAGACGAGTAATCAGGCCCATTAAAGCCATTTTATGAATATTTGGTCTTAGTTTTGTATATTTATGAAGTTTCCTTCATAGTTTGCATAGTTGCAGTTTCTTCCTCATCACGATTTCAGATCTCCTCGGCCAATTGCATGGTAATTTCAGCAAAATATTTCTGGCCACCTTTTTATTGTTGTTAATCTCGTCGAATTTCCTGTTCGAAATATTTTTAATTTATATATGATTTATATCTTATTATTAACCATTACTTTTTATTATAAATAATGTATATTATTTATTTTAAATACATATTATACAATATAAAATGGATTTTCATTGCGTAAAAATTAGAAATTAATAGAATCAAAAATTACCATGTTCATTAATATGGCTTTCATAAATTATTATTTTATATAAAAAAATAAATGTAAAATAATTACGTCGATAATGTTGGTGTTCGGAAAACTTCATCATCCACTTGACTTCATGTCCACGATGACAGCGTATCGTCTACATCTGCTTGCACTACTTCCCGTACATCTGTTTCGGGTATTGGATCAATGATATGTCCTTTCTTTTAATAAACTTAATCTCAAGAAAGGACATATCATCTAAGAAAATCCGTTAGTTTTGTAGTGGCCCTATTTATATATTCTTCCACGGAACCACTCTGTAGTATGACCTTGCATGACCTTCATCCTTCTTGTATTGCATCTGCAAGCTCCACCACATAGTTATAACTTCTTTACTAGTAGATACATAATTTATATAATTAGTACAATTTATTATAATAAGCATAATGAATGTATTAATGAATTCGAGAGATATATAATATGCAAGTACTACCATAGAAACATAATAAGTTTAGTAATTGGTCGAAAGAAACTCGCGTTTATACGATCGACTGCCTAACAATATCTTTTATTTGTATCGAATATTTTATATAATTTGATATCTACTCATAAATATGATTATTCGCTTAGTATATATATATATATATATGTATTTTGAAAGGAGAAATAACATTGAAATATACAAACCATTTAGGGACAATCGTAAAATCAAATATCATAAAAATATATTTATAATAGTTGTAACGATTACAGGAGGAAGAAGTCGGCACATTTAAATAAACGTATACAATTAGGTTGAAATTAGTACACCCACAAAAATAACATATCGGCAGATATAATCAATAGTGATTCGGCGGCACATATTTAATTGTATCAGACGTTCTAAGTTCAACCTAATTATATATTCGTATTTAAATGAGCCGATTTCTTCCCGTAACCGTTACAACTATTATAATTATATTTGTATGATATTTATATTTTACGATTGTCTCTAAATGGTTTGTAAATCTCATAAAGTTATTCCTGCTTTCAAAGAATACAACATGTTGAATATATCTTGATTATTTAATGATTACTTTTACATAATATTGGATAAAATTAAAATATATTTATTTAGAAGGTACCAGAATTGTATCTGCCGCTATTTTAAAATAAAATCTTTTGAAAGATCTACAGAATTATCTGAAAGAATTTAATTGTAAGCCTTAAGTCTTAAGAATTATTATAAGAATTTCAGAGTTTAATAATTACTTGTAAGTATATATATATGCACTACTGACAAATTAAAAATATTTTAACATATGCGATATTTTATAGTTTCACTTTGGGATATATATATTATTATGAGATATATACATTATAGTGCAGCTAAACAAAACAGAAAAATTAAAATAAACCAAAGAAATAAATAACACCAAAATAAAAATTGAACTCTGAAATTCTAATAATAATAATCCGCGGCCTTCTTCGAGATTCATGTCTCGACATAATGGAAGAGGAGATTCTATAAATACCGAAATTGTGTATACATTTTATATTTTCTTATTATTCCCCCTATAATAGATTGGAATTATATATTCTAGAAATTTGGGCTGTAAATATATTTTATAATTTTTATAATTATTATAATATTATTATAATATTTATAATTATAATAATAATTATTATTAAAATTATTATAGTATTTAGTATTATTATAATAATTTTAATAATTATTATTATAAAAATTATAAAATATATTTTATAATAATTATAATTGAATTATTCATATGATATTGAATATGATATTGTATTGAATATTATAAATTATTCAATAATATTTTTAAAATATAAAATATACCTGTGTCGCTATAGCGCTATAACCATATATTGTATCGGTTTGGACCGCGAAGGACCGTATTTTATTATGTACCCATGGAGATTAACTCCCTGATTTTCCTGATATATCGAGTATTGTATATATTTATATTCTTTTTGTAATCAGTTTCCCTAGCCACGATCTCTAACTTTTTTAAATCGGTTTTCCCTGACGATTTACCATTTAATTATGTATTACAATTAATTTTGTTTTGTTTGACATAACTATTATGATAATAAATGTTATACAAATACTAATATTCTAAACTATATAGGGATAATATATTATATAGGGGTAATATATTGATATTATGTTACTATTAAATTAAATGAAATTCGAATTGTGAGATAAATAATTTATTAATAAGATATAATTATTATATAATAATATAATAAAATATAAAAGTTGGTAACAATTGAAGAAATTAAATATTATTTAAAAATCAGCTTGAACTATTCAAGAAAATTCACCATATTCCATTTAAATAATCAGCTTGTATGCAATAGAACCATAGAGATATAGAGAATTAATTATCTATATCCATATATCTATGAATAGAATGTTCGAATGATTTGTGTTATTCGGTTATTGAATTATTCGGACTGACAAAATAAATTGATTAAATTGATCAAACTTTGTTGTTGAGGCCATAGATTTATATAAATCTATGTTTGAGGCTAGGCAGTAGGAAACCTCTTTATATGTATAACAGTAATAAGTATTAATTGTAAATTTCTTTTTTTGTTTGTAATATATATTTATAATTGATTATTTAAATAATAAAAAAATATAATTAATAATGTATTCTATAATCTATTTAGGTTGAAATGATAAGAATTTTTAAATTTATTTAAAGTTCGAAAAGTTTTTCAAATATTGCAATATCCTTACTTACTAAACAATGTATTTTATTTCTATATTCGATTACACTATTTTCTGTCTATTTTTATGATATATTTTATTTCTATATTCAATACACTATTTTCTGTCTATTTTTATGATATATTTTATTTCTATATTCAATACACTATTTTCTGTCTATTTTTATGATATATTTTATTTCTATTTATGTCAATTTTAACAGTAACTGTAAAACGTCTTACATTATTTGTTTCATTTCGTATTATTCTTTGTTTCAATAACGTGCTACCCGTAGCAAATATTTCAACTTTATACTTTATACTTTCGACTAGATATTTTATAAAATAATAAAATCAATCAATCAATAATAAATTAAACAATACCTCAAATTAATATATATATATATATATATCTTGGCAAGAACACTCCACAAAAAAAATGTGTATGGTAAACTATCTCTTGTTTCATCCATAATAAAATCCAGAAGGATGAGAATGGCCGGTCACTGTATATGGCATCCGGAACTATCAAAACACCCGCTCATTTTATGGGAACCCACACAAGGCAAAGCTAACAGCGGTCGCCGACGATTGAACTATGTTGATGTGTTAAAAAAGGACACTAGAGAAGGAAGAGATAAGAACCAGCATGCTCGATAGAGATATCCGACGGGAGATGACTCATACTGATGCTCGAGTAGACGATCGAGATCATCCTCGAAATTAAGCTAGTAAGCAAATATACGTAGCCGTGGCCGAAGTACAATAATCAGAAAATGTTTGTGATTTATTAATTAAAGATCAATCACCTAGATAACCAAACCCTATAAATAATAATGATTCGTAATAAGTAAGACCGTCGCTATTGATGGTATCACGACTAATGAAATATAATTAGCATAGCGCGCGTCTCTAAATTATAAAGGTAAAGTTATAGTTCTAGTAATGACACAATTACATATATATAATTCAAATAGTCATCTATATGCTGTTTATTATTTGAACATCAAGGTATATCTCCATCACCCAAACATAAGTGACACCCTGTAATCCTAATATAATGTTATTAACATACTGATTGTTTAAAGGTCACCCTCTATAAGGGGAATATGGCTATGGAATATGGATATCGAATATGGCCGCATTTGTTTTTATTACGATTGCAGAGGTAAAATTTAAATTATTTTATACGTATCGTTATACATTTAACAAATAACATTTTAATAACAACTAATTTATATATATCTTATATTATATACTACATGTGTATTTTCCATATAATTTTATCATATAAACTAGCGTGTTAAATATTGTAACGAATATTTTGAATTTGACCTCATATATTGTAATCAAAACAAATGGAAGCCAAAGAACGGCATACGAAACATTCTTAGAGGGAGACAACTCAAAACATTCTTAGACATCTTAAAGAACGACTGCGATTGTGAAGAAGAAGACGAATTAAGAACACTGATGATGGACGGAGAAGGAGGGAAAGTAATATCTGGTCGAGTGAGAACTTGACTAAAGTAAGTATGTAGGGGATGTGAGGGTTTTGATCAACCCAATATAATCACAACAGTAATATATATGAAAATATATTATATTAACGAACTGTGTATAATGTTAATGTTATCGAATTTAAGAAAAATTAAATATATTGAATAATACTATAGATAGTGAAAGTGTATTTTCTGCTATATTATTGTAATAAATAGTATGTTGCATATAAATAATTAATTAAAAGTACGGGTGTATTACATATTAATATCGAATTAGTTAATTTAACTCAAATTGTATTATTCGAGTATATAGGGCGACACCTATTAACATATTCGCAACTATCGACCAACACCCCCTCACGTACCATATTTCACCAATATTTGGCTGTATTATTAGAGCTGATAATACATAAATTTGATATCATAATATAAAAATCTTAGATAGTAATTTATTAAATTAATATCTTTTTAATAAGTATTCTAAAATTCATTATTCACTGCGTACTAGCTATTATAGTGAGTGCTAAATTAGATAGACCAATACCCCTACATAAGTTGTACAAAATATGTATTCCAACTAAAAGTAATTAACATTTTTATAAAGAAAAATTGTATATCATCAGGTGTACCAATTCATCAAAGATATTTTTAAAACATAAAAGCTAACATCTGTCTACATTTTTTAAATCTGTAATTTAATCAAATTTATTAAATGTATAAGTAATGAAATATTATAAATAAGTTATAAATAAATGTATATGATGTTATATTACATAATAAATAATTAATTTTATAAATTTTAATCATATAGCTTGTCATAATAGATTCTTTATATGTTATTTCTAAATAAACACAATTTCTAATTTGTTAACAAATACCAAACGACATATAAAACAGTAATATTGCATAATAAATCTTATTATAATGATGTCATGATTTATTCATATTTAAACACTGCAATATATCCCTTTAATATAATAGTTTATTGCGAATTATTGATAATTATCGATATATATATATATATATATATATAGTCATTATCACTGTTCTATGGTTATTGATGATATGAAATGTTGTGTGTGAATCAAAGTAAACTAACCATCATAGAACCTATACCATCATACTAAAACGTCTACTAGTGTAAGCATAACGTATACTATTACAGGTAATATTCGTGTGACTCATAAAATATGACTCATAACAACATATATTCATGGATAATTCCATGCATAGATATAAAAACAATTGATTATATGATAATATATTGATAGAAGCTTTAAATATCTACGTTACTATGTAGGTTAGATATGATTGGATACAAGTTATGCAGCTATATATGTTTAAACACTCATTGAAACCACTACCATTGTTGCTGCTACTACTACTACTACTACTACTACTACTACTACTACTACTACTACTACTACTACTACTACTACTACTACTACTACTACTACTACTACTACTACTACTACTACTACTACTACTACTACTACTACTACTACTACTACTACTACTACTACTACTACTACTACTACTACTACTACTACTACTACTACTACTACTACTACTACTACTACTACTACTACTACTACTACTACTACTACTACTACTACTACTACTACTACTACTACTACTACTACTACTACTACTACTACTACTACTACTACTACTACTACTACTACTACTACTACTACTACTACTACTACTACTACTACTACTACTACTACTACTACTACTACTACTACTACTACTACTACTACTACTGATATTATTTATAAGAAATAACTAAATATAAAATATTTATTAATGATATCATTTATAATACTTCACCGATACAAGCAATATTTAACAAATAGTTTGTTTGTATATATTCAGAGAAGAGAAGGGATGTATACAAATATAGTTCGTCGTCGATGTTATATTCGTAAGTAATTTATAAAAAGAGTGAACTTATAAAAATAAATGAAATACTAGCATACGTATAAGAGTGGTAGCATTTCTAATCACGATGCGGTGTGTGGTCACGGCGATCAAAGTTAAAAAGGCCTCAACGACCGAGGTCTATATAAAACCTTACACGGAAACTCACACAGGTCTATACGGTTATAGTTACGGCCGTCGGTGATGTCCACGATGCCTAACGACGCCGCCGTAACGATGAAACAGTCGAGAGAGAGGGTGAGGGGGGGCGGGGGTGAGGGCGAGTAACGACCCGTACGATAACGCCGGTTGTCGAGGTAACTACGGCTTGCTTCTTATGATCCTCGATAGGTCGGTGAGAACCATGGCGGCGTTGATTTCCTTCCAGTAAATGTCGTCTGCGTGGTAATGAGTCATGAAATACGCGCGCTGATTAAAGTATTTTGATAGGTTTAGATGATAATGGGGAAGTTAAGTAGTAGGTCTAATAATAATAAAGCATATATATATGGTGTTAATATGTCTAGTTAATATTGGCATTACGATATCATAGCCAACACATTAGCAATGATACAGTGGTTATGTTTGACACACACACACCTGCATACATAAACACATGTACACATAAGTCTACAAACAACATCACTGGCTATCCCGTATTGATATAAGATACACACGTAGACACACACACACACATACAGGGGTGATCAAATATCACATGACTACCACAAAGGAGTGCATGTGATTAATACACACATTACCTGTTTGTAGGCTGGAAATTTCCGATCTACTTTTAATTAAACCATCAGTATAGGACGAAAGAAAATAGAAACAGAATATTGTCGTATAGTATAGACTCGTATAGCATGGTATAATGTATCTATTTATTAATGTAATACCTCAATCATACAACTATTATATATATAAATATATATATTCATCGATTATATACATATATATAAATATATATATATATATATATATGTAAAAAGTGCATATTAAGTAAAAAGAAGATTGAATAAATGTAATATAAACTAGGTAATGTTATATTAACAACATATAATACACCTCACTGATAATGTATATATCATATATATTATATATATATATATATATATATATATATATATATATATATATATATATATATATATATATAGATTCTATTTATAGTGTTAAAATATTAAAATAATATCCACTATTGTATAATATATTATAATATTACTAATATCCTATAATAAATCAGTATCTAATTTTAATACTATCAATTATTTATAATTGAAAAATGTGGTCGTTTTATATTATCAATTATTAAATAGTAACTAAAATATATGTTCTATATCACCTTATTAATGAGAATATGTCACTTTAATTATTTACATATGTAATAATGCAGAATGCAAGCAACACTAGATGTGACAAAGTCTAGTTTAACATTCTAATAGTGAAGATATATACAGTAGATTACATATTGCAAATAAGGCATCCTTGAAAACTATATTCACTAACACTATATATAGCTGTTATCTGTTATTCATTCTAGTATAATGGCCAACATTGTAACATGTGATATCTTTAGATTATATATATATATATATATATATATCTAATAGAGGGCTCATTATGTTTAATATACTTATATATTTGTATGTGTATAATAATCTTTTAAAAATGATTAATATTTTTTTAGTCAATTATTTGATAACAAATATTCATAAATAAAATCATAAAAGAAGTTATTTAATCTTATATATATATATCCTTCATAAACTAGATATTCGAGGATAATATAATCTATATTTATAAAGTTGAGCTATTTTGAACATAAGTAGATAGAGAATAATTATACAAAGTAAAATGAATTTGAAAATTACTATACCATATATATACATTGAATACAGTTTATATCATAAATATAGATATTTTTATACATGTATAATTTGTATTTGTTTATATAATTCTAAGTATTATAAATAAATATAAAAGTACATATCACTAATACTCTGTATTTACTTTTATATTTATTTTTAATTCTTAGAATTATACAAACATATAAATATTATTATATAATATTTATATGTAAATAAAAATATTCATAATTATGAAATAATCTGTGTTCAATATATATATTATATATATATGTATATATATATTTATATTTAAATAGTTATATTGTATACATCAAAATGATATCCATTTTTTATCAAAATGCATTATATAGTGATAATATAATTGTATATATAGGAATAGGAATAGGAATAATAATATTATTTTATAGTGTAATAAAAATGTAATTAAAATAGTAATTTTATATGTATGAACAATATTATGTTATAAAATATAATTATGTTATTTATAATTATATATAAAGGAAATATACATATTCACAACCAGTTTCCTTCTCTAACGAATTCATCATTTAGAATAACAAATTAATTATTCAAAATACAAATTAATAAATTTAATGCATTTTTTAATGTATCCCTATAAAATGGTATTTCTAATGGAGAAATATTTATCTGACAATTTCACAACTTTAATATAACATAATTGCAAATAATAATTAATGGTTATAGAAAATATAATTATTATTTTTTTTGTGATTTCACTAACTAAAGATGTCGTTAACTTAAGCACCTTAAGACTAAAGATAGATACATTGTTACGATAGATACAATAGTAAACAATGTGATAACAATCAATACAACGCGTAATACGATGAGAAATAGCGAGCAAACCTTCGTTGCATTCCGATTCGCTGGCGGACCTCTGTGATTCGCCGAAATCGTTCAAAGATCCGGAGGTGTGCCGATCCCTCTGGTCTACAATCTTTGATTTGTTGTAGAGCGCCGAGTACACGAGCTGTTGTTGTTCGTTCAGGTAACGGAACATCATCTCGTCTCCGAAACCGTCGCCGCCCCCTCCGCCGCTAGCCACGCCCCCTCCACCGCTAGCCACGCCCACATTGCGTATTCGCTCCGAGACCGGGCTAGCTTTGTTACTGCCTTTGGGTTCTATTGGGCGCATAAATAAAGCATTACTTTAGGTATTGAGATTAGGTATCAACTCGCGATATACTAATTCATATTTAATTAGGTAATTATTTGGGAATTAATGTATGAGATGTTTCAAACAATATTTATTAATTTTAATAAATAATTTTGTATTAAACGTTATATAACATTATTAATAATTATATAATTATTACTATATTAATGTTAGATGTTAACGAGGCATACTATGATTCATACTACGATTATTACTATGATAAATGATGATATTAAAATTAAAAATGAGAATATATTAAATTAATTATTCAAAAAATAGGAAAAACCCAAAAAACCACATAACACATAAAAACTAAAATCCAATTTCAGGGTTTTAGCCAACCCTGTACGTAGCGAGGCAAGATTAATAACCGTTGTTGTTATGGAACTGGTAGTCAGAATGCAACTTCTCGTGAATGCAGTCCTTCTCACCCTCTTTACCATCCTCCTCATCCTCATCATCCTCATCCTTCTCATCCTTGGCTTCATTCTCATCGGTGAGGAGTTCCTGTTTGCCTACGACGTAGTCGTTGTAGTTGGTGATACGTCCTTCCCAGTCAACCTCTGACCCCGATACTGTTATCTTGAGGCGGCGCCGGGCGTTAGCGAACCAATTGGATACCTAAGAGGGGTGTAGATTGTATACCTGGGGTACATAGATACCTAAGAGGGGTGCAGATTATATACCTGGGGTACAGAGATAATGATGAGGGGTTGAGATGTAGAAGGGGTTTAAAGGAGAAGATGATCAAAGCCCCGCAGGAGGCGCTGTCATATGACTGTCACATATACAGTTATCTCGTGTAATCTACACCTGCTAGTTATTGTCTGTTTTATAGAGACATTCAAAATCATACTCTACTATGTATTGTAATGTATTGAGCCTGGGCCTTTTATTCGGAAAATTGTCCTAGGACTATCCTTAGCTATATTGGTAATGGTTAAATATTATCTTTGGGTAATCCTTAGCTATTTCCGTAATGGTTAAATATTGTCTTTTGGTTATTTTATTTTCTCCGACCAACTGGCCCCCGGTTCCACACAGTTAATATTTATAACAAGTAAATAAATAACACTTTTCAGGGTGAATTTGTATCCTGATTTGATTCTATATATATATATATATATAGATCTATATATTGAGTTTCATTGAATATCTAATAATACTACAACTATGACATTTGTACCTGAGTGACTGTCATGTTGGATTCAACGCAGAGAAGTTGTTTCTCGCTCCTGGTGGGGTAAGGGTGTGTCTTATTCTTACATAACCACTTCTTGAGGGGTTTAGCCATCAGTTGCAGTGTTTTCCTGTTCACCCGGGTACGAATGTGCATGTTCTTCTTACTGCGGTGGAGCGGGGGGGGGGGGGGGTTATAACGGGTGATAATCACTTCTATGTGGATGTTCTAGAGAGTAAGCGTAAAGCTGAGTTCACACCAAGAATCCGTACGGATAACCCGAACGGATTGAAAATCCGAGAATATTAGCTTAATTTAGGTGTGAAGTCAATTTTAAATGTTCGGATAAATCCGTACGGATTCATTTACGACATGTTCTATAAAATCCGAGCACTGAACGGAATTATGAATGAATATGAGGAATTTGAACGCATGAAACACAGCGTGCGTTATACTCAGATTTTCTGTCTGGATTTATGAATGCTTTAAATCTATTTTATTTTTAAATATTCGTGCGGGATATCCGTACGAATTCTTGGTGTGAACTCAGCTTAAAGACTCGAGAGGTGACCAGTCATGCAAGTGGGAAGTGATCGCATGAGGTGATTCAAGGTGCGGTGTAAACTCTACTATTTATAACTAAGCATGTACATTACTGTGTACATTATCATTGCAGACCACTCCCCACTTCTCACTAGATCACTGGTATCCATTCTAAAGATACAGAGTAGCATATTAACAAGCATATGTCTAGCTACTGACACTATTCATACACTAGTTCTGTGTATCATATAGTAGATTCTAATATATATGCATGTTTTGTATGAGTTTTATGGAGGCTTTCACCTTCTCTATTCAAACATGAATAGCATTTAAACATGAAAGATTTATAGAAACACATGTATAATATACACATACAAGTGTAAAACATACAAATAGCCTCTTGATATAAGATATATATATATAATATTTGTATTATAACATTATTAATAGAATTTATTTAAGGGTAATTTGTATCATTTCATCTCTGCAGATAAGCTCTGCTTCTAAATTTACCCATGTGTAGAAACCTAAATCTGATCTGATAATGAAGTATTCTAAATAATTGATAACATCATATAAAAGTATTATTAATCAAGTCTACATAAAATCATAAATA
This sequence comes from Osedax fenrisi, assembly GCA_964019155.1. Taxonomy (NCBI): domain Eukaryota; kingdom Metazoa; phylum Annelida; class Polychaeta; order Sabellida; family Siboglinidae; genus Osedax; species Osedax fenrisi. The sequence continues at coordinate 16,815,566 of OZ025242.1, forward strand.
ATTATATACTAGAGTAACTTGCTATAATATACAGTCATTATAATATAATGATTATATATAACAAATATTGTGATAGAGATTATATAATATATTCAAATTGTATTTATATGTATATGTATATAAAGTGTATATGTAAAAAACTATACAAATTATTGATATACAGTTTAGAAGACAAACTATATATTCTCTATATATGTATCATGAGTGAGTGAGTCATTGAATGGCTCTAATACTATATGATTAACTATATGATTATATTTTAAAATTCAATATAGAATATAATTTATATATCAATAATTATTTTTAGATTATAATCTATATGTTATTTATATATATATATATAAATAGATCAGATTTATCATTCCTCACCAATTGGCAATATATATATATATATATAATGAATCATATATAGAAACAGCGGATATACTTCATACATTAGTAACTATATAATAATAATGTTGTATAAACCATGCATAATACATAGATATATCTACGAAATCTAGATTAAAGATAAAAGGTATTATATAAATTTAATAAAAAATAAACTAAATATACATGTAGTTGATTGCATAACTAATGCTATTGATAACTCTTTGTTCTCTTGGCTGACATGTATTTGCATTAATTACATGAAACCAATGAGTCATAGAAGTTCCAGGGCTCAAGGTAGACGGGGTACATGGTAGACAGAGTATGTCGTAGATAGGGTAACATAGAGTAACGTTAATTTCTCACAAAGTGAGATGTCAATCATCAAAAAAATGTTTGTAATTAATTTTCGAATTATATGCAGATGAGAAAAATAATTATGTTAAACAATGTCATGTATTGTTCGGTATTGTTTAAGTATACTTATTATGTAATGATGTGATACAAGCTACTGTGTGACACATATGAATCATTTGAATTTCAAGTAATTAATTCAAATTTATTCATAAAGATACTGCATAAATTTATAAAAGGTTATTCAGAGTAGTTTTTGATATAGTCGATATCTGATTTAAATAATCACTTAGAAAATTCAAGTATATTGCAGATGTGTCCTCTATGATCTTTGTGGTTTGCACAAAGGCTTTATGACATTAATCACCATGCCAACACTTCTAAGTACATATCAAGTACATAGCTAAATGCCAGATGGTCAATAACACATTAAATTCATGTTATGTGATGATTTATTAAGACCCTGCATCATAGACCCTGCCAAGTTAACTACAACTTTATTTAATACTGCTTGCATGTAATCTAAGCTAAACTTAAAGAAATCATACCTCTATTTAATAGTATTATATTTAAGGTACTTTATTTGCAATATACCATAGTACCAATGTACCATAGTACCAACGTCCCATAGTACCACTTTCCCATAGAACCAATATCCCATGGTACTAATGTCCCATAGTACTAATATACCAACTTAATGGTTTATATTATTCGAAATGTTACAGATTTAAGTTTTAATCCATGTAATCTTTGTATGTTTGTTATTAATTTTATACACAAATTTAATATTTAAATAAGTATCATGTCGATCATGTCTTTTTCAATGATTTCATGATTTTTTACAAATTTGTATTTGCATATTATTGCGGTACTGTGGTACGTTGGGACTGTGGTAAATGGTACTGTGGTACGTGGTACATTGGTACTGTAATACATGATACATGGTAAATTGGTACTGTGGTACATGGTACTGTGGTACGTTGGTACTGTAATACCTGGTACATTGGTACTGTGGTACATGGTATGTTTGCACATTGGTACTGTGGTACATGGTATGTTGGTACATTGGTACTGTGGTACATTGGTACTGTGGTACATGGTTTGTTTGCACATTGGTACTGTGGTACATGGTATGTTGGTACATTGGTACTGTGGTACATTGGTACTGTGGTACATGGTATGTTGGTACATTGGTACTGTGGTACATGGTATGTTGGTACATTGGTACATTGGTACTGTGGTACATGGTATGTTTGCACATTGGTACTGTGGTACATGGTATGTTGGTACATTGGTACTGTGGTACATTGGTACTGTGGTACATGGTATGTTTGCACATTGGTACTGTGGTACATGGTATGTTGGTACATTGGTACATTGGTACTGTGATACATGTTACTGTGGTACTATGGGATGATACGAGAAAAATGTAATGCCAATGTACCATCTCAAGTTTGACAACCATTAGCATTTACATGTAATGAATACAGATGGTATTATGGTAGGTTGGGACTTTGGTACATCTATGAACAACACACCATTATAATATTAATAACAGAGTATGATGGTTGTCTATATTTAGTAGTGATTTAATATTACTTTAACATGAGAGAAGATTTATAACACAAAACATTAGAACAATAACAGTAACATATAACAATAACAGACATTATATTATATAATGTTTTAGGGGTGATAAAAATACATTCGATGACAGGTGTCTATGAATTACGCTTCATTCAGCGGACAGGTGCAATGAATTACACGAAGACAATGGTGAAGTTTTTAAATTGATATCATCAACCAGCTGTTATGAAATAAAACTTTAATTTCAATGTGATTTTATCATAGAATTCGATATAATATTGGTTTGTATTGGTCACTTTGAATTCGTTTTATTTTAAATCAATACAAATACAAATATTCTATATGGATTATCATTGTCATGTTTTACATATTCATACCATCGAAGTAAATAATGTTGAAACCATTGTAAGTTGAATTTGTTAAATTTCATATGCTTAACATTATAAAAGGAAACATTAATAAAATAGATATTTAAATTGTGTGATATTTCTATACTAACTAAAGGTTATGGATATATATATATTATGATACTACATACTACATGCTATACACACCATATACTCTGCATTACTATACGTTTTTATTTTCACTACAGATATCTGCTGCCATATTGATTTATATGTATTATTGTGTGTGTGTTTTTAGATATATCTCTCATTGATTATGATTAATGATAAATACTAGATAAAAACAAGTTATAAGTATGTAATTTCTACATTAAATATATATTATATGTAAAATAGATAATATATATATATATATATATATATATATATATATATATATATTTAGATAGAGTACTAGTACAGATTAATCACAGTTCACATCTGAGATAATTACATATAGTATTAGAAATGCCCTTGGTTTATCATATAATATAAATAATTGCATATATAAATAATGTTGTTTATTTTAGTCCTATCCAGGAACTTAAACTTAAATGAAGTTGTCACTGATAATGTATAACCATAACTCTATATAGCATATGGCTCTAATGTCCCTTCGAAACCGCGCTCATTTTAAGGCACCCATTATTTTAATGAGAGCTGATCATTTATTTATACAAAATTATATAAGATCACTTCTAAATATTATTTAAAAACTATTTTAATGGTCAGGGGCTTAGCCAACTGAGCCACACAGCTAGTTTGGTATTATATACAAGGAAATTGTTAGAAAGGCAATTGAACAATATTTAAAAATTAAATGTTGTAATTTGATCAAATATAGTATATAACATCTAAGTATAGTATATAGACATAGGGTATATATATAATATGATAAGTAGTTCAACTATTATATTTAATTATTAATAATAAAAATTATTTATTTTAATAAACATTAAATATCATATTTTTATATATATATATATGAACACTATGAAATCTGTTTATTCACATATTCATAGAGTACCAATGGTAAATTCTAACATCAATAATACTTTCCATTCATCCAGTAGAATAAATAACATAAAACATGTTTAAACTAGTTATTTTATTATTGAATAGAATTATTAATTATACATATACATATATATAATTTATCACAATTTAATGCTCAATAAATATATTCTATTATATTCTATATATGAGTATAATATTGTTATAAATGGGGTTATAATTGTAATATATAAATAATGTTGTTAAATTAATAATATAATAATTTATATTATGTTAATAGAATGTTAATATGGTATGAAATAAACATATAATAAACCTATCTATTTATATAAATCAACAACATTATATATGGAACAATATTATTGAGTAAATTACTATATATATATATATATATATATATATATATATATATATATATATATTTATATATACATTTGTATATACATTTTTATCTATTTATATATATAGCAAGCTTTCTATAATTTTCACATTTATATTATATTTGTGAAATATATTGTATATAGTATAGTTAACTAGTTAAAACTAGTTAATTGAACATGGTATGCATGAGAGTAAAACAATAGGTAATATTTCTATTGTATAATGATTTCAATTTATTTAATTTATGAAAAGTAAATATATGACTTATTGATCTATTATTAGATAGGTATATTTAAATAATATATAAATATATATATATATATATATATATAGTTTAATTAATTCTCGATATTTGATAAATATACAATGTTATCTAAGTACATTCATATTTAATTATGTATGTAAATATGCGTGTATGCACACACACACACACAAATGTACGACTGTATATATGTATGCAATTACTTACATGCGTGTGTGTATGCCGATATGTGTTGTATATAAAATGTGCTCGAACACGATATTGGGTCAGGTTGACATTTAGGACTAAAGTGCAAGAGACATATTGCGGGCGCTTTATGCGGGCGTCGGAGAAAATCGAATGATCACTCACAGAAAGTGATGGACGCCAGTATTTTCCATGAATACGAAAGGACATGACCGATGTCCTCGATATACGTATACTATACGTATATAATTAATATAGTATATACTATATAACGTATATAGTATACGTCGTATATTATCTGACGTACTTAGTATGACGTACTATACGCTGGATGGTTGCTACAATGGTAAATAGGTATACACACACACACACACGCGCGCACACTCACGAAAACACGAGTGAAAGCGCCATGGTTTTGCGGTGCTTTTTTATCGGCTGTTTTTGTATCTGTTTTTTACGGTCATCCGTGACAAGGCTAGCTAGCTATGTTACGTTCACGTTCAAACGTATAACTTAGCCACCGTCGCCCACCCGCCTGCCTAACTAGCTATCTCGCACACGTGTCACACGGTAGTGCGGCGTAGTCGACTGTACTATCTACGGGCTGATACCTATATAGTAGTAGTAGTAGTAGTAGTAGTAGTAGTAGTAGTAGTAGTAGTAGTAGTAGTAGTAGTAGTAGTAGTAGTAGTAGTAGTAGTAGTAGTAGTAGTAGTAGTAGTAGTAGTAGTAGTAGTAGTAGTAGTAGTAGTAGTAGTAGTAGTAGTAGTAGTAGTAGTAGTAGTAGTAGTAGTAGTAGTAGTAGTAGTAGTAGTAGTAGTAGTAGTAGTAGTAGTAGTAGTAGTAGTAGTAGTAGTAGTAGTAGTAGTAGTAGTAGTAGTAGTAGTAGTAGTAGTAGTAGTAGTAGTAGTAGTAGTAGTAGTAGTAGTAGTAGTAGTAGTAGTAGTAGTAGTAGTAGTAGTAGTAGTAGTAGTAGTAGTAGTAGTAGTAGTAGTAGTATAGTGTCCCTATAGCGCAGTTATATAACACAACACTACATCGGTACACAAAGGCGCATGATAGTGTACATTTCAGATAAATTGTGTGCAGCAGCGCGTAGAGAGAACAGTGAACCCGTTGTGATAAATGTGCGCACCGCTATTCGAATGCGTGTAGCATATAGTACATGTATTATATGCTACAATGTATAGTGTATAGTGTACATTGTATACGTAATACATGTATTATATTATATAATGTTACGTTATGCATTGCTTCTTTACATAACATGTTCGATGTACATTACTGTGTACAATGTACAGTGTATGTACACTGTACAGTGTACAGTGTACACTATCAATTATACATCAATGTACAATTGTACATTGCACACTGTATAATGTATAGTTTACATTGTATAGTGTACATCGAACATGTAAAGAAGCAATGTGTAACATCGAGTTAAATATGTCGATAGCATACTAGAACAGTAACAGATGATACCTAACACCTCGTATTAACACCACGAAGCTATAGAAGGGGGGATACCTGGTAATAGCAGGTATTGCTAATACATTGTTATACATGAATCTCTACAATTCACAAGTATTAGTCATACATATGTACATATATACATACATATATATATATATATATATATATATATATACTTTCTTATTATTATATACATAAATGAAATGAGTATTTATAGTAATGAACATGTGTAATACCGATAGTTTTGTGTCTGTAAAGTATCACTTTGCTTAGATCCAATTGCAACAACTATTTAAAAAGACAATTTAATTTGTATCATACTATTGTATGTAATATTAAAATTATATAATATACGGAATATGATTATTACTATAATCCTTCTATACATAATATTAACGATTATAATTAATTTAGTATAAATATAAATACTAATTAAATATAAAATATTTCATTATGTGCCAAGTTGTCATTGTACATGGTATATTATACAGTATATAATATACAGTGTATATTATACATTGTATATACGTGTAAACAATGCTATTATATAGAGTATCTTCCTGGTAGTATGAAGGCAGACATAAGCAGTTTACAATAGTGTTTTTATATTATGTAAATACATTATATATATATATATATATATATATATATATATATATATGTGTGTGTGTGTGTGTATGTGTGTGTATGTGTGTGTATGTGTGTGTAATAAAATATAATATACATTAGATGCATATTAATGCTCCAAAACACACACACATAATTAATATACGTATGTACACACACACACACACACACACACACACACACACACACACACACACATACAAACATACTAACGCACACACATACACATACACACATATACATGTAAGTGTATATGTAAGTGCGTACGTTATATTATCTTATTTATTATATTTTTTTATATTTATTATATTGTTATATTATATCAGATGTTCCTTTCACATATTATATATATATATATATATATATATATATATATAAGTGATAGTCTATAACTTATGCTTATATATATATATATATTTAAAGGTCGGGTTATAGACTATACTATAACTTATAGTAAGTCAAATGCAATATATATAATCGATGATTCAATGAAAAAGGCGTGTATATGTGTATATATATATATGTGAACTTACGAGAGAGTAGAGAGGCTTTACTAGACACAGTATTTCAACCGTGATTAGTTTATATTCGCAAGTAAACATAATTATAACATCACACACACATAAGTACACGCGCGTAACACCGCGTGACTCATACAGACTGTATGAGTCACTCGCCTATACGTATACATCACACACACACACGCCTATACTTATATACATATATTTATAGTTGACCATATAGTAGGTAACATACAAATCTATGCTTATATTTCACACACACACATATACAGCGTGTATATACCATCGATATAAAGAAAGCGTTCTTTATATCGATGGTATATATACATGAGCGATAACAGGTAATGTATAGGCTATACCGTATAGCTAAGGTAACGTACACGTCTATACATGTGTTCGTATAGGTTGATGTATCTGTTACCGAGTGTAGTCATACGGGCAATTGTATACGCGTATATGCGCGCACATCTATCTGTGATTATGTACGATATCGCATAGGCAATTGTGTGTGCGCACACATATAGGTACGTGTGTTTGTGTTACTATGTGTTTACGTATGCGCGCGTGCGTGTGTGTGTATCACATCGATACAAAGAAAGCATATTTCTTTATATCGACGGTGTGTATCCAGGGGATATTCACACACATACGCGAGTGGCTATGTGTGCCATATATATATATATATATATATATATATATATATATATATATATATATAAGTGTGATAGTAGTGTGCGTGTGCGAGTAATATTCACCGAGTGTGTGTGTTCGTAGTGAGTGAATTCCAGAATATTTAATATAATATATATAAATATATATCTACATTATTAATATAACAGTAGTACATTGTATCAGTACCACAACAATCGTGTAGTATAACAACACCCCTGAACACACTGCAGTGTACGAAGCAGTGTTCTATGCAACTACTAACATACAGAGATGTCGATCTATAAACGTCTATGCTATTTACGAGTTCGGAATATATTAACAATGTGATATGATGTACTATGGTTGTATGTGTGTGCGCGCGTGCGTGTGTGCGTTTAGCTATGCGTGTGAGCGCGTACGATGTGATTCCGAGTTCTAGTTTAATTGGTAATTAAAATGAGTAATAAACGCCTATTAAAATATAATATTAATTCACGTTCTGGTTTAATTAATATACAATTATTGTAACAATACTATACAATTGATATACTACGTATATGATATAATATGCAATGCACATATAATATATAATAAATAATACTAACGTGTAATAAATAATAATAATATATAATAAATAATAATAATATATAATAAATAATAATAATATATATAATAATAATATATAATACATAATACTACATTGTGTGTAAGTTTTCGTGTGTCGGTTGAACACTCGCTTTGTGCGGGTTACAGTGTGCGGCGCACTGTGCGCGCTCGCCTGTGTGATATATCATATCATTTATGTATTTTTTTAATATATGTGTGTGTGTGTATATATATATATAATATATATATAATATATATACTATATATATATATACATGTATTATACATGATGTATATATATAGCAAAGCCCGGGCTTTGTATATAGTATATAAACTAAACAAATAATAATGCATATATTGTACATATAATATGTAACATATTCGATATGTACATTGTACATTGTATAATATGCTACTATATGTATAATATGCTAAGTATTATTAGCCCAGGGCTTTGGTATTATTATGTATTTACTTTAATATTATATTGTACATACAGTAAACAACATCGAAATGTATTATGTAACATTTTGTTTATAATTATAATTTTTAATTAATTTCAATATCATATTGAGAAGCATATTGAATATGCTTCTCTATATTATCTTATTTATATTTTGTAATGGATTTATATAGGATTTTTTCTACATCAATATAAATGATCTAGTTACATTTTATAAAATCTACACTATAATTATTACATAACAAATTTTCCATCACATTATGATCATTTGTGGATATTTTTTTAAAATACAAATACAAATTATTAAAATAAATTTCAAATAATATTTACATAAGAAAAGAATAGATAAATTAATATTTATTTTAAAAATTATTTTTTTAAATTACATATTTTTTATATTAATCAAATTAATACAAAGTTTGTATTTATATATTTAACAAATTGGTATTAACAATATATATTCAATATACTTGAATATACTTATTATTATAGTTAATATATGTTTATATATACACTGTATGCGTTAATGATACAGTTAACTCTCGATATCTCAGAATGCAACATACTGAAGAACTTTATCTGAGATACACACTTATTTTACATGTATTTAGTTACAAAATATACTATCGTTTATTTTTAAATGTGTGCTATAAGTTATAGCCTATAACATATATAAAAGTTCTATGTATATATATATATATATATACATATATATATATATATATATATATATACATATACAGTTTTATTGTATATCATATTATATGATTCATATACTATATGAAAACACATAATAGATTAGTGAAAATACATAATGACAAATAAATGACATCAGCATAGAATAATACTTATAATTATAATAATAATTATAATTATTATATTAATAGAATAATATATATATTTTATACTATATTCATAGACATGTAGCGAATGTATATGACTATATGTCATATACTATAGTTGTAGCTAGCGAACGTAATCACTAGCTTTTTATGTATACTTACTAGATATATATGTTAAATATCAATATGTATCTATTGAATTTAAATATAACCTAAATTGTCTAATCCGTAGGTTGTGTATCCCAATATCGCCTATAATATGATCAACATCCATTGTAGTGTATATGTTTTAGAATATATATATATATATAGTATTTAAAAAACAAAACATTCATACACCAGACGAAAGATGCTGATAATGATTAAAAACGTGTTTTTCTATCAGGGAGTGGCGGTTGTAGATATGGCGGGTGTTTGACGCACGTTTTTCGAATCTATTTTTAGATAGATAATTAATTATGCGATTATATATTTATAGGTTTACTAAATTATTTCACTTATATAATTAACTCGTTGTGTTCGGTGATATGCTGTGTAAACCTAGTAATATTACACATAAACAAGTACTAACGATATAAGAAAACATATATATTAACACGCGACCGAGTAATTCTATTTTTAGCGATAGTAGTGTATTTATTCTACACACACATATATATATATATATATCCATAGAGCTAGAGCGACCCGTGCACATATCAGATATCAATACGCATATAAACGGATGTCATCTATGTATGAGTAACGATCGCCCTAGCTATGACTCATTCGACGTAAAAGTGACTCATAGATGAGTATCGTACAGTTTGCATTGTTATATCACGATTCTAGTAGAGCGAACGACGCGCGATTCCAGTTAACAATGCGGTACTCGTGTTTTGAACGACCTTGGTATCTGATGTCACGTTTTAAGAAGAAATACATAATATTCACACATATATATATATATATATATAATGTGTTAATATGTTAATATTGCTACACTTATAATAATATTTACTCCATTATTAATAATATATATCAACTGATTTACATATTACCAAAGCCCCTTGAAAGAGCTTTGGTAATACTATAGTATTCATTTACGAATTATATAACTATTAGCAGTATGTCTATTTATAGATATAATATGCTTTTCTATATTATTGTACATATTAAAAATCTATATATATATATATATATATATATATATATATATATATATATATATATATATATATATTTGTATATTTACAAATATTAAAAATATACTGCCTATGTGGCTCAGTGGCTAAGGCGTCAGACACACAAGCAGTAGGACACGGGTTCGACCCTCGTCCGGACCATTAATTAATTTTATAAAATGGGTCTTAAAATATTATTTAGAAGTGATCTTATATAATTGTGTATAAATAAATGATCGGCTCTCGTTAAAACCATGGATGCCTTAACATGAGAGCGGCTTCGAAGGGACATTAGAGCCATATATGGTTATAAGTGAAAACTTCATCTAAGTTCCTGGATGGGATGAAAGGACTCCACCAAATAACAATAACAATAACAAATAACAAATATTTAATAAAAAATGAAATGTATATTAAAAATATTATTTAATATTATTTCCATGACAGGTTTTTACACATATACATACTCATACATATATACATACATATTCACATACACACATACACACGCGCACCAACTCACATACACACACATATATATTTATATATATATTAGTGTTGTAAACGGGTCAATATCGTGAAGTTTCGATACCAAACCAAAACCAAAAATCAATGTTTCGTATCCGACCCAAAATATAAGTCAATGTTTTGAATCACTTACATGTTTCGGATGAGATGTTTCGAAACATATATTTTGAAATTGCAGTTTCAAACAAAATTAGATATAAACCCCTAGATAACAAGTATACATTAATTAGTGATGTAAACGAATAGTAAAATTAAAATTCCTTTCGATTCATTTGAAAACTTGATAATTCATATCAAAATATTGAAAATTTGTAATAGGTAAGTTAAAATATAGAAAATTAGGTTCTTGATAAGTACAAATATTTAAAATTTGTTTATCACGAAATTAAAATATTGAAATTAAGTTCTGCAGAAATTAGAATATTGAAAATGTGGTTCGCCAGATATCCACATATTGATAATTTCATTATTGAAATTAACCTATTGAAAATTTGGTTATCTAGAAAGTTAAAATATTGAAAATTTAGTTTTCGATGATTTAAAATATTGAACATTCGGTTAGTAGTTGAAATATTGAAAATTATGAATACAGTAATATCCTATATATAATTATATATTTATTATAGAAAATTAATAGTACATTAAATCATACATATATATATATATACCTAGTAACTTATATAAATAGTAAAGATCATAACACTAATCAATAGAATAGTATATCTATAATTCAAATTCATATTATTATAGTGATGATTTTATATAAAATTAATACCTTATTTAAGATATATTAATATTTATTTACATATTTTCAATATCTAAATAATTTATCAATAATACCTGTAAATTGAGGTCATAACATTATGCATTATATATTAACTTATTGATAATTATCAATTATTATAATAAATGTTTTTATCAAATTAATTGATAATAAAATATATTGCTAGATTTAATTTTATATTGCATATCATTACTTTTCCTATCATTTTTTTTAATAACTGTTTTCAATATCTTTGAAAATTAAATAAGATATTAGTATTTAACAAACTCAGAACTCGGAACAAAAACTCGGACAAACCAGAATAACCCGATATTTCAGAAACCCGACCCGAAATCATATTTTGATACCCGAAACCTTCCGGATAGTCAATTACCAGATACTACCCGACTCTATTCGAGACCATTTACAACACTAATATATAAATAGTATATTATATACACACATATATAAAGTTATAATAATAATATATATTCTGAATTATTGTTAATATACAATTAATAAGACACAATGATAAGGATAATTAGTGATTAACCTTAATACTAATTATCATTACCTATTAATATATAATGGGTTGGTCACCAATAGGTTTTTTGTTTGTCTATGTTTAAAGCTAAAGTGAGGATGGAGTGGGTGTTTCTATTTAATAAAGGGGATTCCCTAATATGTATGTCTTTTCAATAATCATTGAAGTAATTATGTATTAGATTATTATATATATATTATTAGTTTTGCTTATTTTAATAAATAAGTTGTTATTAACCATTTATATCCATAAAAGTTATAATTATTATAATAGTTAATGATAGATGTTAATTTTTCTACTATTATATATCATAGTATAAAGTTAAAATATAAAATATTCAAATATAGGAAAGACATAAAAAACTCTCATACAAAATCTATGGATTATCAAAAGTGTATGTGTTTTTGCCAACTTTGTCTATAATAAACAGAAAATAAAAAAATATAGTTAGTATTTAATTATGAATTTTAAATTATAATTTCTAATATATAATATAATTTTTATATAATGTATATAATTTATATAATTTCTAGAATTTATTCAAATGTATACATTTATATTTTAAATCATTATATATTTATGTAGAAAAAAAAATATAATGTTAATTATATAATTTATTTATTTTTAAATAAATAATTGTTTTGAATGGTTTACTACATTTTTTATATAATGTCTAGAATGTATCCAAATATATACATTTATATTTTAAATCACTATATATTTAATCACTATTTATATGGAAAAAATATGAAGAAAAAAAACAAAGTTAATTAAATCATTTTATTTATTTTGAAATAAAAAATTGTTTTGAATGTGGTTGCTAAATTTTGTAAAAGAGTTTCTTATACTTAATTTTCTCATTTCTTGATGATCATTTATTATATAATATATATATATATATACATATCTTTAGATATATATATATGTTGTCTTACTAATTCCACTGATACCATATGGTGTATTAGTGTAATTAGTGTAAATACAGGTTATGTAATAATGTGTTATCTTTTGAATGTTTATTTAATTTAGTAAATTAAGTTGTAATATAATAAACAATTTAGTAAATATTTACTATTGAAAGTGTTTGGAAGTGCGGCAGTGCCACTATAAAGAACTATATAGTTCGCTAATACTATTTAATTGTAAGTGCAAATTCTGACATAAATGCGTGGCTGAAATTATTCAAATACAATTAAATGTTATATAAAATGAAAGTGCAAGTGCAATTTATATAGTACATAAATAGGTAGTGCAAATGATAGTGCATATTAAGTTGATATTTGAAATTATACTTTGAAATCAATTTTAACGTTTGATATTATATATTATTTTTTATAATTATATCTGTTATAATATAAATATTTGTAACAATTTCAGAATTATATAATAATCCACCACATGTTTTTCTGCCTTTATAAGAGAACATTTATATCAATAAAGTAACAAATTGTATTCTGGAAATGTAATATATTTGTTTAGATTTATGGATAAGTCCATATATAAGCAATACATTTTTGTTGGTATGAATTTAATATATTTATCAAAGTATATCAAAATAATCAATAATGTCTGGTGTTTCTGGTATATAGGAATAATATGTTATATAATGTGTTTTATAAGATAATAATGTTTATAGAATTTATAGAGTATTTGACCACAGTTTATTTTTTATGAATTCACATAATAAAATGATATATTTCCAATATATATATATATGAATATATATGTCAAAGTTATTTTATATAATATTATATATAAATTATATAATTTCATATGTATTATATTATATTTATTTATTGGGATTTATATGAATAAATAAAGTAGTTTATATTGTAATAATTGTGATTATATATGATTATATATATATATATATATATATATTATAATCTGGTGATTATCCATGAAATTATATTAGAAAATGTATATATATATATATATAGATAAATCTTTAGAATGTCATATATTTAATTGTTTTTTAGATATATTACATAACATAAAAAAATGCTAAATAGAACAAGTTTGCAGGATATATAATGAAATTGTCTGGTAATACATTATATACATCTAGTAGAGTAGTATATACTAGTTTACTATATACTATAGCATATATTGTAAGATGAAACATACATGTGGTTATTGTTCTGTAAACAAATATATCTTAGAGACATGTTCTTGTAAATTTCAGTTTGTAGAGTTTATATATGAGAAAAAGAGTAAGATAGAAGGTGGGATACAGAAATATAAGGATAAGGTGAGGAACAAAGAAAATGGATCTTAGCATACAAAGGGGAATAATAGGGATTGATAGAGAGATATTGATATATAAATATATTATTATTAGTAGTAGTAGTAGTAGTAGTAGTAGTAGTAGTAGTAGTAGTAGTAGTAGTAGTAGTAGTAGTAGTAGTAGTAGTAGTAGTAGTAGTAGTAGTAGTAGTAGTAGTAGTAGTAGTAGTAGTAGTAGTAGTAGTAGTAGTAGTAGTAGTAGTAGTAGTAGTAGTAGTAGTAGTAGTAGTAGTAGTAGTAGTAGTAGTAGTAGTAGTAGTAGTAGTAGTAGTAGTAGTAGTAGTAGTAGTAGTAGTAGTAGTAGTAGTAGTAGTAGTAGTAGTAGTAGTAGTAGTAGTAGTAGTAGTAGTAGTAGTAGTAGTAGTAGTAGTAGTAGTAGTAGTAGTAGTAGTAGTAGTAGTAGTAGTAGTAGTAGTAGTAGTAGTAGTAGTAGTAGTAGTAGTAGTAGTAGTAGTAGTAGTAGTAGTAGTAGTAGTAGTAGTAGTAGTAGTAGTAGTAGTAGTAGTAGTAGTAGTAGTAGTAGTAGTAGTAGTAGTAGTAGTAGTAGTAGTAATAATAGTAGCAATAGTAGCAATAGTAGTAGTATTAGTAGTAGTAGCATTAGGTGTAGTAGTAGTAGTAGTAGTAGTAGTAGTAGTATATATACTATTTTTCTTTACAATTTCTAAACTTACTTAATACTTTAGTTTACGAAACATAATGGAAATTAGAACTTATTATACATTTTAATCAATACCAACCTTCTAAAAATCATATAAAAATTGTATCTGCACCCACATAATATCATTGCTTGGTCCATCTACCCCCATATATACCCATATATATATAGAACTCTTCCCTTCTCAAATACACATCATTACTTCCCCATCTGCTTTCAAATATAAGCCAAAACCCTTATTTATTCGCATAACTTTCTCTATATTGTAAAGTTGATTTCTATGTTATAAGCGATATCTAAAACCAACACAAGAAAGAAGCATTTAGGTATTAATATATATTATTCCGCACAGATCTTCGTAATAGTACTATCAATGTATTCATAATATTACCAGGGATACTTATAATAGTAAACTTTCTGAAAGCATTCTTTATTTCTTGATAAATGTGTTCCTTTGTAATAAAACATATTAGTGTTTCAAAACTTAACTAGAAGTGGTTTAATATCGGTACCCATATATTAAAGAAGGAAATGCTTTCTATAAAACATAAATATATTAGAAGCCCTATTAATATTAATTTTATTGTTTATACAAATACATCATTTAGGTGTATAGTAAATATATATATATATATATATATATATATTAATTGCATTCTATAAAATCCTTATATTAATTTAAAAATTAATTTAATATTGTGGAAATTATTTTATGAAATTATATGACTTTGATAATTCAATAGTAGGAAGATCTAATAACAAAATGGAATAGAATAAAAATCTCATGTCATTGTCATGTAACAAATTTAATAAATTATTTTCCTCTAAATTGAAAAATCTATAATACAATTTCTTTGAAACTATCTCATAATATTATTCCTCATTATTTAATTTATTTATCAAATTATATTCTTGATATATTTATTATTCTTTAAAATAATTATATCTATAACATAATTTATAATCCTAACTCTACCTCTATTACTCTACTTTCATTATCTTCCATTAAAATCATTAAAATCTATTTATAGCCTTCTTCCTCCTCTTATATGTTCATCTATAATTAGATGATAATACGAATCAGGAATTCTTTCTAGTGATTTAAAATATACAATCATTAATCTAATACTGACGAATGTTAATTTTTAATATTATCAAGTTATAGTTATAGTTATAGATATAGTTATAGTTATAGTTATAGTTATAGTTATAATTATAGTTATAGTTATAGTTATAGTTATAGTTATAGTTATATTTATAGTTATAGTTATAGTTATAGTTATAGTTATAGTTATAGTTATAGTCATAGTTATGTTGTAGTTATAGTTATAGTTATAGTTATAGTTATAGTTATAGTTATAGTTATAGTTATAGTTATAGTTATAGTTATAGTTAAAGTTATAGGCCTAGAGAACGAAGTGACTTCACTTCTGTCTCTATGGTTATTAGGCCTACTTCTAAATTATCTGTCTATCACAAATTATGGAGAGAATTGTCACTAAATAAATTTCTGCATACATTAATATTAATAAGTAATCTTGTAAATTTCAATGTGATTTTAAATAAAATCACAGTACCGAAACCGCTATTATACCTAATACTTAATTCTATCTTTATTTCTATAGTTAGTGGTAATACATCACGACTCCTAGTTTTAGATATATCCTCAGTATTAAATACTATATTTCAATATATTAGTGTCCAGGCTTTCTGATAGTGCATTGAGTACACTTGCACTAGACCGGCTTATTTCATTCTATTCTTTTAGATTGTTATCAGTAATGGTTAAGGATTCAACCTATGAGTCTAGCAATTCCTGTTATGTTAACATAATCTTTAGTGTTCCTCAAGGTTTTATCTTCGGATATCTTCACTTTAAAAATATATATATATATATATATATATATATATATAATCTATGTGAAATAATATTAGTAGGCTACTTCTAAAATTCTTAAAGATCGTCATCTTTATGCCGATGATATTCTTATATAATAAATGAAATAAACATAATTTCAAATAAATAATATTCTTGTCTAAATTTAGTAAATCAATAGCTTTTGACAAATAAATTACTAAATTTAACTCCAATCATAACTAATTTGTCAACTATAAAGATTGTTATTCATATAATTTGTTCATTAACAAGTATAGTTTTAAGGATCAACATCTGATATATTTTCTGTATATAGGAGGGTATTTATACAATATAAGATATATTAGAAATCATCTTACGAAAACCATTGCTGAAAGAATTACTAAATCATTGAAATTTTCTTTTTCAGATAATTGAAATTCTATTTTATTTATTGTCTCTTTAAATATTATTAAATATATAAACATAATTGAACATGTTGTTATGAGATTACTTTTAAACACCAATAAGAGATGCAACAATAATGTCAGGTCATCTACGTGATTTAATAATGTGATGACTATTTATATTATTACATATACTTTATAGTATAAACTATAGTATGAACTTCATACTATGTTAATAATCGGAGAACCTTATTAAAATTGTGATTTACTATATATAATACTATAGATTTACTATAGTTTACTACATACAGATACTCAATAGGTAGGGGCGCTACAACAGGGGGAACGGGGGGATATGCTCCCCCACTTTAAAATGTAGGGTTTATATAAATACCTCCTATGTATTGCCCCCCCCCCCACTTTTACCACGACATTTATTTTGATTGGTTGGTCCCCCCTACATACAAAATCGTTCCAGCGCCCCTATCAATAGGCCACCTTCAGATATATTGGTGCTTACATTTGGAGATTATGTTTATATATATATATATATATATATATATATATACTTTGTATGTAGTATTCTGAATAGTAGTACTACACGTACACACATTCACACAGTAAGGAAGGTAATAATAATAACAATATTTACAAGTATCTATTACATTTCGAACTATTTATAAATAAATATTACATCATATTTCATAACGACCTAATTTATAAAAGTAATGTTGTCGGTTGATATTTTCAGATTGATTATTAGAGTATTTATTTACGAACATATAATACATGATTCATCAATTAAGGAGATGTTGTCCCTATAATGTCCAACTTTGTTTGTTTGATTGATGAATGTATTATAATTTATTAAATACCAACTGATGTATGATTCACATATTAATGATGCAATAATAATATATGATGATGTATACAGCCTATATATATATAGCCTATAAGCTTATTGCGAACGTTGATGTAAAAGAACAATATACAATATCACATATATGTACATATGTGTATACACTTTCGTAGAATTGTGTAAGGTCTAATATTATACTGGAAAGTGACATTTATTTGAAGGGCCGTACAAAAAGTGTCAACTAAAACCCTTCCGGTCAACACACATTTATACAGAGTACATGATGTGTCCAACACGATGTTACGTAATACTGTGCACGTGACACATAGACTACAGTGACCACTGGTCAAGCAGTCAATATTGCTCATAATATGTTCGGAAACAACGAAATACGTATGTTTGTGAAGGCTAGACAAATTGAGCTCATTACTTGTGCGTGCATGTGTATGACTCATACACCGTGTGACTCGTACACTGTGTGACTCATACACCGTGTGACTCATACACCGTGTGACTCATACACCGTGTGACTCATACTGTATGAGTCATACACCGTATGAGTGTGTGTGTATGTGTGTGTGTGTGTGTGTGTGTGTGTGTGTGTGTGTGTGTTATGTATATGTATTGTTATATTTATATAGGTATACCGGTAGTCGTGAGGCTGTCTGTGAGTGTTAACGGCCGACAGTGCGTATCAGCGCTGGAACGATGGTGTGTATGTAAGGGGGACCAACCAATCAACATAAATGTCGTGGTAAAAGTGGGGGGTGGGGACCAATACATAGGAGGTCCCCCTAGATTTTAAAGCGGGGGGACATATCCCCACGTCCCCCTGTTGCAGCGCCCCTAATCGTGTGTGCTTGTGGGACCCACACACACACACACACACACACACACACACACATATATATATATATATATATATATATATATATATATATATATATATATACATATATATATATATATATATATATATATATATATATATATATATATATATATGTGTGTGTATGTGTTGACACACACACTGTTAGTGTGGGTTAGAGTGTTTGTTTATCCGTGCTAGCGTAATGTGTGTACAGCCAACACCTCCTATAGGATATGTATACAACCTTCCGATGTTGTAGGAGGTCTAATGGATAATGTCATTCATAGAGAGCACATATATGTATATACATATATATATATATATATATATATATATAGTACACTGTCCTATATTATCAAGACCTCCTATAACCCCGAGGTTATAGGAGGTCATGATATTATACAGTGATGGGCAGGATCGCGATCATTGATCTGCGATCCTGGAACGGGATCGGTT